>PVIU01001256.1:149704-201850 GCA_004026605.1 Ondatra zibethicus
AAAAAAAAAAAAAAGAAGTTTTGAAGATTCAGATCTATGCACAGATGCGTGCTCATCTCAAAGACGAGGTGTGTGTCCACAAAGGTGAAGTGGCCGCATAGAGACTGGCCTAAGCAACCAGGAGAATGTTGACTTTTTGTCATTATTTTGGAAGAGAAATACTTGAAATTAATCTAAGGGCACTTTTATTCATTTATTTTGATTCTGAAAGGTTAAAAAAATTAGAAAGTTGACTTGGGCTGGGGAGATGAATAAACAGGTAAAGGTGCTTGCTGCCCACCTTGATGGCCTGAGTGTGATCCCTGGAACTTGTGTGGCGGAGCGAGACGGCCCCTCCTGAAGGGTGTCCTCGCATCCGCGGGCATATCCTGGTGTCTTCCCTCTCCTCTAAAAATGCATTTAAAAAAGAACTTAAAACAGGAACTCCGTCGTTGCTGTGCTACTGAAATAACAACCAGACACTCTTGCTTGGCCACCTCCGAATTACAAATGCCACTGTCTAGTTGCTAAAAATGTTCTTAACTTTTGAGTCATTGGCGCACCTGGGCATTAATCATGAAGAAACAGTTCAATTCAGAAACAGGAACTTAATGACTGCACATTAAGCTACCAAAGGAGCGGTGAGAAAGTAAATACTCTCTGTATCCAAGAATAGTATACTGAAAATCATGGTGGTGTCCCTCCAGCCCTGGGCCTCCAGCGGAGGCTCCAGGAGGCCACCTGAAGTCTGTCAGAAGGCCGACTCGAAAAAAGAACATGGGCAAAGAAGTAGCTCTTAAAATTGGGGAGTGTTATGGAATTCAGTGATTGAAATGATTGTGAAATAGGGTTCAAGTGGTGATGTTGATGGCGAAATGTCAGATGACAGACCGAACAGAACTGTGTCAGCAAACCGACTGTGGCCGCGCAGCTCCTTTGTGTTCTAAAGGAAGGGGAAGGAAGCGGCGAACTTGGGATATGTTTTTAGATTTGAAGCGATTTTGTTGTAAATTTTGTTTTACATTGTGCTGAAACTATGCCTTTCAGTGAAGTTGGCCTGGCATTGTGCATCCAGTGGACCCATAGATGCATAGAACAGGTCTATGTCATCACCTGTTTTCAGTTGGCTCTGGCAGGTAAAGACCTGCTGCGGGACAGCTATGGCTGGCGATGCTTTCCCTTCAGGATTTCCGTCCTACACGCACTGGCAGGAAATGCCTCACATGCAGTGGGGGAGGATGGAGAATCAGGAGGCATTGCAGAGTGTGTGCATGTGTGTATGTGTGTACGTGCGTGTGTGCATGTACACGTGCAAGTGCCGGATTTAAACTCTGCCTGAGCTTGGCCTATTTCTATCCTCAGAACAATGTATAAACACTTTTTTTTTTTTTGGAAAAAACTAAAATATTTAGACAGCTGCTTCCTTCCTAAAACATATACAGATAGTCTTTTTACTATTGCAGAGACATGGCCATGTTCTTCTGTTAGCTTGTCATTGCTGCTCTTGGGAGGGCTAGTTTGATTTCAAGCCTCTCCCCGCCTTGCAATCATTATTAGTTACGAACTTGTTTGAATCTAAAACTTTAAAACACTTGAAAGCAATGATTTCAGTATTTCCCATTATACTTCTGGTGGCAGCGCTGTAACTGGTATTTCTTTTGTCTCCGTGAGATGAATGTCTCTCTTGTATAAGTTAAAACCTATAGCGCAGTAGATGAATGCCCATCACTGTGCTCTGCAGCGCCTAATAATGCGCTCACTTTGGCTTTGGGTTGGCTTAGGGATATATTTTGGATTGGCTATTTGATTTATCAGAGCATGATAATGCAGTAGCCCCCGTGGTCTGTATCCTTGCACTTCAGCCTTCAGAGGTGAGAGTGGACTTTACCACGGCTGGACCATGTGGTTGACCTTAGGGTCCTATCTTTAAGGCAGGTTCACTTAGGTTCCTGGCATAGTTTTAAGTAGGAGGACGAAGGGCTTCTGGTCCTGAAAGGTCTCCACCTGCTATCTTGAACACTTGGGGTTAGGGGAGAAAGGAAGGACCATAAGCAGCAGGAAATGGGCTAAGACTTTTCATCTGAAGCTTTCAAAACTGCTTGGACATGAAGTTAGCAGCCTTTGGCTAACAATGAAACTATCGTGTTTGCTTTTGAAGAGCCTTACTGAAGATGCGCTGAAGTATTCCCCCACATCAATTTCAAAAAAGGTTAGCTAGTAAAACACTAGCCCCTATTCGTTTTTTTCTTTGTGTGCCCTAGAACCTATATGTTTTGGAATGCAGAAAAATAATTCTCTACATGTCTTAAATTGCAGTGGGGGGCATCTCCCTTGCCCTGGATGTGGGGTGATGACTGAGGTCTAATGCAGGGCTGTTGGTGCACTGGATATAGCTCCTTGGGGCTGACCCTGGCTTAGGAGTTCATGGGGTTGGGCTGTTTTTCAGAAAGATCAAGGGAAGGCTTTGCCACGGTGCTGAAAGTTTTCAAAGCAGGAGCTCTGTGAAGACGGTACCATTTCCTCCCTCAGACCCTTCTTAACTTTTGGTTTTCCCATGGGCTGCAGTACTACAGGTGTCCATTAAGAGGTTATAAGCATGCATAAAAATGAGCGCGACTTTTCAGTTGTGTCTCTAATGTCTTAAAGCATGGTGAAGGTAGCCAAAGACTCAGAAGTCTGATTATTTCAAAGATTTCAAACTTTGCTAAATCTAGCTAAGTTGGCTTGTTGGAGAAATGAAATATAGAATTGAGATCAGACTTGTTTTGATGCTTAAACATTAAACATTTTGTAAACAGTTTCTTAAAAATATGCTTTTTCCTCTTCAGAGAAAAGACTTAAGATGACATACAGAGAGTCGCACACAAACCCTCTGTTCTGCATGTGTTTTCTCCGAGGAGAAAATTTGTCTTTTTGAAAGTCTGAAGTTTCAAGTCCCAGCTGTTGAAAACTGATTCCTCCCTGCTGTTCCTCCAGTCTCCCGTGAGAGGCTGAATCCTGTCACAGGTGACAGCTGACCCACTTTCCCAGACCTTGTCAGAGGACCTGGCTCCTCTCAGTCCCCCACCCCCCAGCTGCTGAAGCTCTTAGACCTGGTGTTTTATGGCTTTGGTTTAACTAATCAGTTTTGGTGTAATGATTGAGATAAGCCTTGGCAAAATTTGAACACACACAGTAGCCAGTAGCAGTATTTAAAGTTCCATGCTGAAGTGGAGACACGGGTATTGAGCACATCCTCAGAATTGATGTCATAGTCCTTTCAGTGACATGACAAGCTTTCGTTTTGTATGCAGTGTTCTACATTTTAGCAAAACAGTGTAATCCATAACTTCCATTCACTGGATGGCATGATTTCCCTACCTTCTTGGTAACTTTTCAGTAGAGTAAATATATTGAGGTGCAAGGTTTATGACCTAAATAATTGGTGATTTTGTCCCTGGAGTATTCAAGTATTTTAAAGGAGCCAGGTGTCTGAGTAGAACCTCTTCCAAGATGGCGGTTGTCATCTGTATCCACTGGCCTGATGATTGCTTCTAACGTGGGTCCTCTAAGGATCACATGCTCTCACGATGCAAGATAGGTATTGGAGATGATGCTCCTTTTCCTTCTGCTTTGGCTGCGGCCAGAACCTTTATGGAATGCCTGGAGGTTCTCGGTCTGTGCTCCTTGGACCTGCCCTGTGATGACTTAGCCCTCACTGACGGATGGCAATGAGTCAGAGCTGCAGCCATAAGGGAGATCAGCACCTCCCCTTGCTGAGCCCATGACTGGGTCTGACTGTAGATGGAAGTTTCTGTCCTGCCTGGGTCCCACAGCCATTCAGTCCCAAAGAAGCACACAGAGGCTTCTGTTAATTATAAACTGTTTGGCTTATTACTAACTAGCTCCTACAACTTATCCGTGTTTACCCCCGTGGCTTGGTACCTTTTCTCAGTGAGGCATTCTCATCTTGCTTCCCCTGCATCTGGCTTGGGACTAAATCTCTGCCTTTCCTCTTCTCAGAATTCTTCTAGTCTGGTTGCCCCACCTAACTTCCTGCCTGTCTCCTGACCAATCATCGTTTCGTTAAACCAGTAAGAGTGACAAATCTTTACAGGGTACAAGAGCATTATCCCACAGCTTCCGACCATCATGGAGAGGTATTTCCCTGACAGGGAAGGCTGGCACCTGGTTTCCTGTAGAGTTTTGTTTCTGGAGCTTTAGAAAAATGGTTCGAATGGGAAAATCTTTGCTTGTTTAGAAGTGAGAAAGAATAACTGCACACAACAAGCTAGCATGTGCACTTTGAACTATTGTGCTCTGGTCATCAACTAATCATATTAGAAGCAAATCTGTAAAGGGTGGGGCAGTATGAATGGTTGACCTTTAATGGAAGGGGCTTTGAGGAGGTCCTCTTTCTTCACTCTCGTGGCTTTATGTAAGGCAGTAAAATATAAGACTACCTTGAAAGAATCCTTTTTGTCAAATTAACATTGTGTGGACTTTGAATTCTATGTTTTACCTGAAGAAACACTTGTGAAACCTGTGCCTGATGAATGATTACAGACTATGTTTGAGACACGGAGTGAGTGTAGGTAGTCTTAGGGCCCTAGTCTGCTAGTAGTGTTTGAGGTTTGCATACATGGCTCCTTTTCTTCATTTTCTTTCTTTTTGTGGTTAAGAATAACTTGTTAGTCTATGAAATTGCTGAATACCATGTTGTAGCAAGTTTCAATCTACTGATGACTCGGCATGACGTTTTAATACACATATTTTAAATGACGGTTGATTACTATTTGTTTAAAAGCTACTGGATAAAAACATACCTGCATGCCCTACTCACTTTGAAAAACCAACCCACCCACCTACTCACCCAACCTAGCTCTCCAGATCCCAATCTCTCCTGATGACTAATTATGTAGAAGGTTTGGACATAAAAGTTCTAGGGAACAAAAATGTATTTGCCAGATCCTTGATTGAAAAGTCAGAATGTTTCTGTGCCTTTTAGGTATGGGAGCTATGATATTGGGAACGATGGTAACCATAGCAAATGCACCTTAGAAAATCAGTGGAAAGAGAAAGGTTTGAGTGGGGAGGCCGCAGCCTTGTCACTCGTCTAACTGGGATTGCAGTTACTGTATATGGTACATTTTTGTTGGTATCTAATTTATCTTATGTTAAATGACTAGTAGAACAAATTTAATTGCTACTGAGCAACAACAGCTGCCTACAAACTTTCTGGCTCTTAATATATTTATGTTCTCTAAAAAGAAAAAATTGAATTTAGATATTTTCTAGGGTCTTTTCAAATTTTTAAACCATGATTTTGGGACCTAAGAGGAGTCCAGAAGTGATGTGAATACATTTTGAAGTTTTGACGTCCCTCGCACCAAAACTTATCTGTGAGCATGCCCAGAAATACCATACAGGATTTTCAGAAATTTGCCTTCATGCCTCCCGACGTAAGACGGTCAGGGACAGCAAAAGCCTGTTTGCCAGATCACTTTGCAGAGACATGGCCTGTCTTTGTTTTTGACCATGCCTAGTGTCTACACGTCACTCCACCAACTCCTGATTGAGTTGCTGAGTTTCTTTGTTCTTACTGGAGGACATACAGTGTTTTCCAAGGAATGAGAGAGTGTGAACCAAGCAGCAGTCTCAGCTGTTGTCTACTACGTTACTTAAAGCAAATATTTTTCTTTCCCTGAAAGCATTGATTCTTCTGGATTTTAAAATCCTCTGTCTGTTATTTCCTCCTATTACACCCAGCTTAACTTCTTTTCCTATTACAGGTGTAACGTAATTCTGGTTTATGTGGTGTGAATTTATATTATGAAAATCAAAAATTTGAAAAACGATCCTTTTGAAATTTGGGTGTTCTAAACATTTTGTTTTGAATAAATTGATAATCCAAAATGTTTGTGATAAACCTGGGTGCTGTAGTTACCTTTGCCCATCTTACGCTCAGGAATACATGCTCTGAGGAGGCTGTGGCTTCTGCCCATTTTTGTCACTAAGTTAATTTCAGTTTCTCCAGTAGTGACCTTATGTCTGGCGGGAGCTCAGTTAATACACATGAGAGAAAGACTGCGTGAGTGTTATTCCTGGGATGGTTTTACACTTGAATTCTAGAAACTGAGAATTAGAAAGGGCTTTGTTCATTTTCTCCCCTAGGTTTCCCTTTCTCTTTGGTGGTAGTGGTGTTGTTGGGAACGATAGTCCTAGCTCTTCAAAGAGAAAACTACACCCAATGCCTTTTAGTTCTTCAGCTGCCTCTGAGCGAATTGCTCATCCCCACTTCTTGGAGTGAGCTTCTCCTCCTTTGAGCTTCCCTTGGCTCTCCCCTCTCCAGCTTGGCTTCTGTTCACCCAGCTTAGTGCTGTTTCCTGACCTCACAGAGCTTGCCCTTTTTATAGTAAAGGGCCCATGGTGACGTCACCGGCTCAGCTGGTTTCAATCAGCCTGCTCAGTGGAAGCCTGCGAATGACTCTGCAAGTTATCTTTTGCCCGGCCAGACACACTCTCACCCCAAATAATGTGTAATTTATGGCATTAACTCTTTAGCGGCCATTGCATTTCTTCACTCACAGGAATGCTTGGAAATGGAGGTGCCCCTAGTTAGCAGCATCAGCAGGTGTCTGCTGCTGGCCTCAGGCCTGTCCCTGCCCTGCTGCCGCATTTCCACAGCTGCCTGCCACTTCTGCTTTCTAAAGCCCCTTCCCAGTTGCTTAGTTATCTGCCTGCAGCTCAGTAGCTCATCTCCTTCTTGGAACTTCTTCCTTGTTCTCCCTCTCCCCACCATTTCCTTCCTTCCTTCCCCTTCCCCTTCCCCTTCCCCTTCCCCTTCCCTTCCCTTCCCCTTCCTTCCTTCCTTCCTTCCTTCCTTCCTTCCTTCCTTCCTTCCTTCCTTCCTCTGTCTGCTTCTAAAATGAAATTGAATCAGTTTTTTAAAAAAAAAAAAAAATGCCTGAACATTGTTCTCTTCCTTTTTAACTTTCCCCTACTTAACTTGAATTCTGGGTCTTATCTGTTAATCTTGGATTCCTCAGCATTTGTGTTTTGATGCTAAAATGCTAAATCTGTCTTAGTGAGAATGTGATTGGTTTATGATTCACTTCCAGGAACACTCTGCTCTCCTGTCTGTATGTAGATCTGAGACTTGTTAGATCTGTTGATTACATATTTCATTTGACTTTATGTCTTTAGAGCATATTTTAGATGGGAAGAAGACTTCATTGGGAAGCTTTAGTTTTTATCAGTTGACTCTGCTGTGTGTGGAAACATTGCAGTCTGGAGTGGAGTGCACGTGAAAACTGCGCTGTGGGATCCATGGAGATGAGGCTCTGAAGGCTCTGATGGAGTAGGTTGTTCACAGGGGATGTCTAAGGGACACTATGGATTTGTAAATGGTGGGGGATGGGTGGATGGGTAAGGTGCTTATGACCAGGATGACTAATTTATCTGCAGATGGAATATGACAGGCCTAAAGTGGTCCTGCCCATGTGCATTCAATCGCTAACTTCCATTAGAATTATGGGCAGGCCCCCTTGCTTGCCTATTTATACATGTATATGTGTGTGTGTGTATGTGTGTGTACATATATATGTATATACATATATATGTATTTATATATTTATATGTATATATATATTTCACATCAAGAACACAAGGAAGTGCTGTCCCTCTTGGATGATACTGTTGGTCGACTTGTTGGTTGCCACAGTTCCTATGTGAGGGTCTCAGGAAACAGAAGGTCTGTCCCCGCGCTTTTTAGTGGGTGATGTGCTAAACCACAGCGATGGGCAGTACAATGCAGGGTGTGCTGTAGAGGGTGAAAATGACCCACATTCTGTGGGCTAGACAGAGCACAATGCAGACCAGAGACTAGTAGTAAGTAGGCCCACATGGCAGAGACCTACCGAAAACGGCTTTCCGGTTAAATGTAGCTTTTATAGCTGTAAATATTTCATGGATCATATGGCAGTTCAGTACATGTATACAATATTCAGAGATCAAAGTGGGAAAGTTGCAAAACAATCTTTAACACAAATTAAAATATTTTTAATTTAAACTTGTCACATTAAAAGCTTATGATTTTGAAAATTTATTTAACATTATATGAGTGCATTAAATGTATTTCCCAAACATGAAGACTCTTACTTATTATATATTTGTATGTTTGCTGCTATAATTAAGAAGTGAATTGCCCCCTATATAAAATAAAGGGACTTCTATATGTTACTAGTTCAACATTGAAACTTGGAGATTAATATCTGGAGTTACATGGGCTTAAGAAAAGTCAAGATGACCCTGGGAAGATTGGGAGGACACCCTGCCAGGTAACACTTCTGTCACTGTGTCAGGGTTGGGATTCATTGCTTTGGTGTTCATTGGGATTTCTGGTTAAGGAGAATGCTGTGTGTCACTGATTGATACAGACAGAATTCCGGACACCCTTACAGCCTGATGTGTAGAAATGGGCAGCCCTGCTCAGAGTCACCCTGGCAACTTCCCCATAACAAGTTTTGGGCGAGTCTTGTTAATTTGATTTGATAAAGAGTTTTCACCAGAACACGATGAGACCACCGCATGCACATTTACCATTCATGTCATTACAGGTGAGCGGATTTAATATCCAAGACCTTTCTACACCTTCCCTGTTAAATACTAGTTACCCCCCTCATTTCCAAGCCCTTCACTTTCCCTTCCCTCTCCTATCTTCCTCCTCCTCCTTTCGTTGTGTGGGATGTGTGTATTAAGATGCACACATATCAAGGTGCTCATGTGGCAGTCGGAGAAAAACCTCAGGTCCTACCCTTGCCCTCCACCTTGTAAGATCCAGGATTTCTTTGTCATATGCCACTTATGTCGTGTGACTTATGACCAGCGAGTGGGCCTGCCAGCTTCTGAGGTTTCTCCTGTCTCAGCCTGGGTCTCCCTACAGTAGGAACCCTCCAATTACAGATTGATGCCACTGTGCCCAGTTGTTATGTGGATTCTGGGATTTAATTAGGGTTTATATTTTTGTGTCCCAAGTTCTTGAACAGGAATTGAATGCCTGTGTGATTGAAATTGCACCCCACTGTACCCTAGATAATAGAGGGCCCCCTGAGGAGAAAGAGCTTCTAGAAACTTTTACATCCTCAGTTACTTAAATATCCACACCTAAGTGCAAATGAAAGAGAAAGCCAATTCACAGAGAATCTCTTTAACCAATGAAGCTAGCTTTGTCAGTGAGAAACAAAGAAACAAAAAGACCCCTTTGCTTACAATTTGCCAAAATGAGTTTAAAACTTAGATCCTTGCAAAAACAAACAAACAAAAAAACCAAAAAGAAAACCCACGTAGGAATTACACAGCAAGGAACATCATTGCAGCCTCATTTGTAATTGTCTGCTGTTTGAAGTGGCCAAGACAGTGCATTTATTCCAAACATGTATTTTTGGAATAATACATAATAAAACATAATGAGCACTTAAGATTTAGAAAGAGTTTTAAAAATCTGCGATGCCCGATACAAGGTGAGAGAAGCCACAGAGGGGCAGAGGCTGGCCACCTTGTCACGCCAGCTGGATGGCATTCTGCAGAAGGAAAACAGTGATAGTAGAGATTAGTGGCTCCCAGGAGATGGGAACAGAGCCCTCCTCTTCTAGTCTGTGGACCCCTAAGACCTGTCGTGATAGTCATTAATGTGGTGATATTTTGTTTGCACTTTAGCAAATAAAGCTTGCCTGGAGATCAGGGTGCAGAGCTAGCCACACCAGTTAGCTGTAGGGGCCAGGCAGTGGTGGTGCACACCTTTAATCCCAGCACTAGGGAGGTGGAGACAGGAAGGGATATTGCTGGGTGGAGAGAGGAACATAAGGGGAGAGGAGACAGGAGCTCAGGGCTCAGTCTGAGGATTCCTAGAGATGCCATGCAGTCTGAGGGCTTGTAGAGACAGGATACCCCATCTGTTCTGAGGATTTTATAGAGGTCAGAACTCATGGCTGACTGCTCTGCTTCTCTGATCTTTCAGCTTTCACTCCTTAATATCTGCCTCTGGGTTTTTTAAGACCAATTAGAAACAGGTTATTGCCCACTTTAATTTGGCTGTGCTCTTGACATTTCAGGGGACAAAGGTCAGAGGGGACCTTTCCCGAAGACAGTGTTCTTTCATTTAAAATAGAAGACTTTGTTACCTTCCTGCAGAAGCTGGGGAAGGTGGAAGTATAAGCTTTGAGGAAGGAGTCTTAAGGTTTCAGCAGAGAAATCTGACTTGACATTTAAGGCAACAGAGGACGGAGGGTACTGTCCTTGCATAGACGTCTTTGTCTAAAGTTACTCACTTTGTCAGACTCTGAATAGATTTGGAATGAAGGTTTTTTTTTTAAAGTTGTATTTCAATAATGTTAAGTGCAAATAGGTTGAGATAGTAGCTGCTTTTTTCACACGAGCATCTTGTATTCTTGTGTAGACAATAACTGTGGATGGGGTTTTCTAATGATTTGTCTTTGGTAGAAGTATATTTCCTCATTTCCTTCGTATGTCTTGTCTTTTTGGTAGTGTTCTACAGGAACATGGGAGGCAGAATGTTGCTGTGAGCTTTGTTTCCAGCTAGCATTCCAGAAAATGTCCATGCGGGGGCCAGCCTGGCACTGTTAGGGAATAGTGGGGTATTTAAGAGACTTGGTGGCAGGGTTTTAAGTCATTGGAGAATTCCCTTGAAGGAGGTAGAGAGAGTCTTTTCTCTCTGTTTCTTTGTCATGGATGATTGGTTTTACTCTATTCTAATGGAATATTTGGAGATAGTTTCTCATGATGGGGTTATTTCTCCATGGGCCGAAGCCTCTGATACTTTGAACCAACAGAAACCTTTTGTCTTTGTAAGCTGATTTGTCTGTCATTTGTTAGAGTAATGGAACACTGGCTACCACATCAACCATAATTGTATAGTAAATAGGAATGGCGGAAGATATGATGCTAATAGCTTATCTAAAACAAGAAAATGGAACTGTGAGAGAAGATTAGGAAGAGAGCTACATCAGTGAGGGGTTGACAGGGCCATCATAGGAGAAGTAAAAGCTCTGGTGTTGGAAACAGCAGAAGGAGGAGGTGGTAAGACAGGATGCATTCAAGGGAAGTAAAGGAAGCTCGGAGCAAAAACAAGAAACAACTGATCAGCCCGGAGCCATTGGTCAGCAGAAAGGTACACTTTAGAGCTGGTGCATATGCCAGTAAGTGGGAGAATTCTAGGAAATAATGAAGCTGACGAGGAAATGGCTTCTGACACAGGGCATTTGTGCTAAATCATTGAGCTTTACAGCCCAGTCACTCAAAATGGTTTTTTAAAATTCTGAACTATTGAACAGCCTGTGTGCAGGAAGTAAGAATTAGATTTTTGAACTGGGTGTTAATGCACACCTTAATTTCCCAGCATTCTGGAGGTAGAGGCAGGTGAATCTCTATGAGTTCAAAGCCTGCCTGGTCTACATAGCTAGCTAGTTCCAGGACAGCCAGGCTACACAGGAAAACCCTGTCTTGGGACAGGAATTGAAAACCAGGCACTTGCACATGCCAGATGAGTGCAGGTGAGCACAGGTGGGCACAGGTGGGCTCAGGTGAGCAGAGGTGAGCGCAGGACCACTGAATAACACCTTTCGTTCTTGACCATTAAAATAAAGAAAACCTTTCCAATATTCTAGTGAAATAGACAAAATTTATTTTATCATATATTGAATCCAAGACTTGCACACATTAGTGGAAGAAGGGAAGATTAGATGGAAAATAAATATTTGTTTCCCTGGAAGTATCTCATTCATAAAGAGGACCCTGGGACATCAGACTGTGAAGTAGGTTAGTATCTTCATGCAGAATATGATTTTCTAAATTAGTAAATGATTAAGTGGATCTTGACAGTGTTAGTTGAAATAAAAAAGGTTTTGCTAATTTAAAATAATTGTAGCCTGCCAGTTCCCAAATAACTACCCTGATGTTATTTATTAATTAAAATAATTTATTAATTAAATAATAATTAATTATTTATTAATAAATAATAATTAATTAAATAATTTAATATTAATTAAAAAGTGACCTATTAGCTCAGACGTATTATTAACTAGCTCTTATAACTTAAATGAAGCCATTTCTATTATTCGGTATTTTACCATGAGGCTTGTGGCTTGTTACCACACATTTTGCTTCCCTGGTAGCTACTTGTATCTTTCAGTCTCTGCCTTTTTTTTCTGTTTCTGCTTGGATTTCCTACCTACCTATATTGTATCCTGCCATAGGAAATCAGCTTCTTTATTAACCAATGGTAATAAAACATATTCATAGCATACAGAGGGACATTCCACATCAGTTGCCATCACAACTGAAAGGTTGGCAGAGATCCTGGTGAGAGCTAGAGTTAGGTACCATCTTCAAAATCCCTTCTCTGTTGAACTATTTCCTCCATCCAGGTTCCACAACCTTTTAAAATGATGCACCCTGCTTGTGACTTGGTGGTGTTGAAGTCATGGGCCAGTGGGAGAAAGATCAGATTCAAACCAAAATGGAGGTAATCACCTTCAGGCATTTTTCTGAAATAATTTTTTCAATTTACTCCTTAATTTAGAGATAGAGATAAATGATAGCTAGATATCATGTAGATAGATGGTAGATAGATAGATTGATAGATGATAGATAGTACATAGATAGATGATAGATTAATGATAGATGATAGATAGTAGGTAGATAGTTGTTAAATGAGAGATAGATATCTTAACTTTGAAGAGGTAGAATAAAACTCTTTGTATTTGAGGTTCTTCTGTGAGCTGTCTTATAAAATAAGCTGTTTTATTTTCCCTTATTAGAATCTGAATGTGAAAATATACAAATTTTTAAAATTAAGAGTAATGCAAATCCTTATTTAGTAGCAGGGAAGTTACAAAATAATTCTTGACTGAGAAAGTAACAGAAAAAAATATTTTTAAAACATTAATATGCAGCACACTTTGTGAAATAAGGTATTGACTGGAGAGTCCTAATAAAGATTTGAGGCATCCTCCCACTTTGAAGTGGGAGCGATCTTAAGATCTGATAATGCCTTAAAGCCTAGGCATGTTATTTTGGAGTCCTCTCTGTTTTCGTCCTACTCAGTTGTTCAGCTCTTCATTCCTACCTGAGAACAGCTTGCTCCTTGTCCACCTCTTTCAAACAACTCCCTTGCCCTAAGGAAATGTTTGCGAAGCCTTTGGGTTATAGGGTGTTTTTCTGTAAACAGGCAGATGTGCTGTGGGCAGGCTGCAGTCCAGCAGCTCTGATGCCCTCTATCCAGGAAAAGTATTTTTGTTTAGGAAACATTTGCATAGTCCTTGCTCTGTGCCTGGCACAGTTTCTAGTGCTTTACAAACATTAAATCGTGTAGTCTTATTAGGTAGTGTTGCTATTCACTCCATGTTATGCAAATGAAAAAATGAGATAAGAAGAAGAGGTGGGGGTGAAACCCAGCTTGCCTGACTTATCCCTGGTCACTGCTACTTCTGAGTCTAGGAAAGGATTGGTACTAAAGAGCATCATGGCAGCGGTCAGTGATGCCCTTTGGGGCTGGAACTGAATAGACAGGTGAACTTGGAATACTTATCTGTTGTCCTGTACATTGTTGCCCATGCCTTGTCTATTAAAAGATGGAGCTTTACCTCTCTGAATGTCACCTAGATTTTAATGCTTAATAGATCTGGTTTTATATTCTATCATTTCGTTGTAATTACATGTAATTTTGGGCAGTGGAACCATTAGTGAGTAGTTATGGGAGAAAGGAGGGTGCATATAACAGGCTACGCCAAAGAGAAGGCATTCTGTAGATGGGGTGATGTGTCAATCACTGTAATTAGAGAGGCCAAGGCTAGGAGTCTCTCAGCAGAGGAGAAACACCTGGAATATCTGATTTTCGGTATCATTTTATCAAGGAGAGCAAGTCCTGTATTCCCAGGGAGGTGGTGAAATCAGAGTCCCTGCGTAACTTGCAGCTGGGCACAGTATGTCAGGTAGACTGGAATAAATTAGGTCTTATCAATAATAACAAAAAATTACATCATTAGCATCATTAATTGTGTTGGCAATCATGTTCTCATTATGCCCTGCTTATCAAGAATGACTAAGATGCTAGGAAGGTCTTTCAAACTCAAGAGGTGATTCATGTCAGGTGCAGCCCAGATGTTTGGTAGCATGCATGCTGTTTGTGTGTGACTTTAATTTTCCCATATCCTTTGTCTGTCTTTACCCACGTCTCTGGTTGAGCCTGGCTGGGCCAGTCCTCTGAAAGAAAGCTTTTCCTCTTAAGAGTGTTCGTGGTGGTTTGATCAATAAGAAACGTTAGGAAATAGCCTCCACCTGCAGTGTTGCCAGTACTAACCTCATCTGTCCCCTCCCCCACCACTACTTTCAACTTTTGCACACTTCTTTACACACACACACACACACACACACAGAGACAGTAGGGAGCTGTCTGCTTCATGGGTGCTGCTGACTCCTGTCACAAGGAAGACAACAGATCTCTGACGCTGGCAGGGGTGGGCAGTGGGGAATGGGGTGGGACAGGCTGGTGGTGGTTCTCTTCCAATTAGAGTCAATGTCAAGACAAGCCAAGTCCAACCAGTCTGCCTTATTTACACTGTGAGTCTCGAATTCTGCAGTTGATTTGTGAAGTGTATGTGAGGACATGGAGAGCCGGCATTCGCTCAGGGCCACCACTGAGAAGTGCCCACAGGTTGAATGAAAAGAGTCTTGGGAAGAATTGTAATTGTGTTGGACACAACTTTCTAGCAAAGTGTGTGACTTGCTGATAATTCCTCATGAGGTTATGTGTGATTACATGCTAACTTCTCATGGCTGACGTGTAGAGCGCACAGAGTCCTATAATGGGAAGTCAAGATTTGAGAAGGTGGGTGGGACTGTTGATATTTGGAGGGTAGAGTCAGTGTGTGTGTGCATGTGTGTCTACATGTGTGTATGTGTGATTGTTGATATTGGAGGGTAGAGTCAGTGTATGTGTGCATGCGTGTCTGCATGTGTGATTCAACATGCTGTGGGACCTTGGCACACACATTTCTGACCTGACCTGAGTCAACTGCGGTCCCTGATTGTAACAGTCACTTCATCTGCACAATTCAAAACAGGATCTGATGTCTGTTATATAATATGTAATACATTATAACATATAACATCAATTTAACAACATTATAATTTTGTAAGGAAGAAAAATGGATAGAGGCATGTAAAATAAGTAGGGTCTTTGGCAAACTCAGTAGAACCATAAACCTTTCCTGTTTTGGAACGAGTCAGAACTTGGCAGTTCATGCGATGGCGAGATCCAACTAGAAATTATTAGAAGTGATTTGTACATATAGTCTATAGAACTGTTTTTATAGTTTCATGTCATAATTTATTTCAAGTACTTTGGGATAAAAACCTTAAAAAAGACCTTTGTACCATGGTTTTTTGGATAATCAATGGTAGTGGCATAGTGATTTAAAAAATGGATTGATCCTTCTAATTGTAAAGACACACAAAGGGAATTCAGAACCGGCTCCGTCAACCTGTAAATGAAGAAATAAAAGTTCAAGTTAAAGTAAGCATTAGTTGGACAGGTTCTTGTTGCTGGTACTAGAGGATGTACCATGAGGTTGTGTTTGAAAAGAACAAATTTATATATATATATATATATATATATATATATATGTTGTTGATAGCATAATGCATCTCAGATAATTGATAGACACTTGTTTGGTGTCGCTAGACAAATTTTGGGGACTTGGGCATAGTGCAATGAGCGCTGTTCTTTTGCTCTTCATAGCTGGGAGGAAGGTAAGTCCTCTGTATGTGCAGATTCTCTGTGTTGTGTGGTAGCAGATTGAGGTGCATCTTTATGATATTTGATGGAGGTTTCCCTTTCTCAAGGTGATTTTCGTTGTGCCAGTGCTCTGGGTCTTGTATGGCCGTCAATAGATCCCATGGTTGCTTTTGGTTGTGTGTCAGTGCTGTGGGTCTTGTATGCACCATCAGTGGATCCCATGGTCACTTTTGGTAGTGAGAGTCTAGTCACTTTGAATGGTGCCTATAGGAGATTGCAAGGCTGAGCAGCTTTGTTCTCATTGTGGCCTCTAGTGAGCTGCCACCTTTACACAGTATTTCTTAATAACTGCAGTGCTGTGGAGTCCACTGTCAGTGCTACTTTGCATATTATGTGCCTAAGAATGAATCCCTCATAACCTGCTCCATGCCATGGACCTTGCCATGGGAAATATAAATGTTTATGAAATGTTCACATGTTCCAGACAAAACTATAGAGTCTGACTTGCGGCTGTGCCTGCTACCTGTCTGTTAGGAAGGCAGAGGCAGAAGGAAAAAGTTCAAGGTCTCCTTGTGTCTTTGTCTCCAACAGTCTGAGAAATAAAGGCTATTTTTAAAAGTGAGTTTTCTTAGATTTTTAGCGCGTGATATACACAGACACATGCATACACGTGCTCATAGGCACATACACTCCTGTTGATATGTTGATATGCACTTATATTCTTTTTTCTTTGGACTCATGCATTCTTTCTTTAGGAAGGCCATTGAATTATACCTGTTGAATAATTTTTTTGTGTCATTACATTTGTGGGCATGATAGAAGGCATGAGAGAGAGAGAGAGAGAGAGAGAGAGAGAGAGAGAGAGAGAGAGAGAGAGAATACTACTTGGATTGTAGAATGAAGTCAGAGCCAGATTGATTTTTAGAAGGCAGTTTGAGCTCCTGTTATGGAAAGCTGTGAATAATAAACAAAGGCAAAGTTTATGTGACCTGTCAATGTGGAGCTCGTGCTGATGGGAACATGATTGCTGCTAAACGTCTAGAAGCTTATTCTCTTCTCCAGGGTGTGGGGAAATTACAGTCCATGTGGCACTAAGAGATAGAACTGGGAAAGGTAGAATACCTACACTGCCTACGATTTAGTAGACACAGAAACTGTATTCATGAGGTGACAGAACATGGGGGGTTTGAATGACTCAGAATATCTTGCAGTAGAGTCCTGGGTCTCGGGATGGTAGGACCCGGGACACACATTTCTACAAAGCAGAGATTGCTCACCAAGTACACTAGGGGGTGAGGTGTTGGGTGGGAGCTGAGGAATTGGCTCAGGTTAGAGCGAGGAGAACTAATCGTATCAATTGCTGTGCTGTGGAGGAATTGGATTGGGAGATTCTTCTTTTTCCCCTCTTTTTTTATGGGTAAGTAGCTGTTAATGGTAATTTGAGTGTATGAGGAAGCAGCTCGGGAACTGTAGAGCATACCGCTTCCATTTCCCTGACAGTACTTGAAGGCAGGCACACAGGGGCTTTGCTGACAGGCCACACAGACGTGAAAGACCAACTTTCAGGTGACCTTTCTTCTGTTATCTTCAGAGCTAAACAAACAGTTTATGCATCTAGGCAACTAGTGTGTAGCAAGAAATCATGAGAGCCAACTCAGTGAATAGCACTAATTGCCAGGCTCAGGTTCATGCAAAGAACATAGAAGTGGAATCATGGTTACCCCTACATTAGCTCCTCTCCATAGCCATTCAAGGGAGACAGACGCGGGTGCACAAGAGTCCATTTGCATGGCTAATATGTGAGTTACTGTGTTTCAATAAATGTAACAGTGTGCTGTTAGGATTATTATGGTGCTCAAAAAGTTGCGATTTTGTCATCTTTATTGATGATATTCCGCATAGTTTAACTTTTCTGTCTTACTTGCAGCTCTTTGTACTTAGTACTAAAAGCAAGCGTGCTCTCTTAGCAGGGAATGGTTTTGCATGTATTAGTTTATTAGAGCCTCTAGTCCCCTGGCACAAGGTCAGAATTCTCCCCCAGTTGGAGAAGATCAATGAATCACTGTCTGCCATGGAGATGTGGCGGAGTTTTGACTTCTGTTCTCGGCTTTCCTGCGCCAGTGATGTACTGGGCAGGTTTTTTGTTTTTTGTTTTTTTGTTGAAAAGGAAAGCAATGTCTCATTCCTTTTCCTGAATTGAAAATAGGCTCCATATTGATTTTAATTCAGAACAGGGAGTGTATTTTTGAAAAAGAGCAAATTATTTCAGCTAAAATGTTAAAAAAATGTCCCATATAAGTTAATAGTAATATAAATTACATGGATTAATATTGGAAAATCCTAGTCAGTGACCTATGATTATATTATTCCTGTACAGTTGATAAATAACTCATCTTGACTCCAAATTTTATAAATGACTTACTTTATTTTTAATTGTGTGTATTTGGTATGTGTCTCTGTGTGGGTATTTACAAGTGAGTTCAGATGTCCTCAGAGACCAAAGATGCCGAATCCCTGGAGCTGGAGTAAGGCCACTGTGAACTGTCTGATGTGGTTGTTAGGAGCCACACATGGGTCCTTGGCAAGAACAGAGAGTGCTCTTAACTGCTGTTTCCCTGGTTGCCTTAGATTCCATTTTTGAATATTTTAAATAATTTTGTTAGCCCAAAATTCACTTTTTCTAATACTATCAGCAAGCGTTTTCAGGGGCAGTGCATATTAATATTAATATAAACTCCAGATAATTTAAAAAGCCAAGAAAACTAATATTTTTATAGGTATTGTTTTCATTTAGAATCATATTTTGGCTGTTCAAGCAATTACATTCTGGTAAATCATTGTAACTATAAGAAGCCCAAATAATGTCTCTTGGTAAATATTTATCTCTACAAAAATGTTTACAAACCCCCTTACTTTTCAACTGAGATGCTAACGAGATAAAGTTCACAGAGTTTGCTGTTTCTAAGGGTAAACATGTGAGTCACAGTACGGCACCTTGGCACGTCAGTTATTTGTGTGCAGCACACTCTACTGTTGCTCTGAGAAGGCCATTATCATGTGTGTGCCTTTGGGAAGATGTTACTTCCTTACCCGTACGATAGGCAAGCTTGGCTGACAGATGCACTTTTACAATTCCTTCCTCCTGGCTTTGTGAGACTGGCTTCCAGCTCCACCCTCAATGCCCCTCTCTCTAAGCCTCTTTAGTAAAATTGCACTGACATTTGAGTTTTGGTTCCTGTCAGGCTACTCCTACAATGGAGCGTGGCATGCAGGTAACTCTTCAAAGTTTTGCTAAATGAGAGAGATGATTTTGTTTCCTCGCAGGAGACAGTTTGTGAATTATTTCAAATATGGTATCAATATATGCATTCTCAGTTCTGGATATTAGTATCTGTTAGAAGACCCATGAGTCTCACTGACTGATCATGTCAGCCAGCAAAGTCCCTGCTGCTGACCCCTTGCTGGCACTTGCGAGATTGCTTATGGATCATGAGGTTGGTTGAGGTGTTCTGTCCAAAACCTTCCTATACTTTTCTTTTATTACATATGTGTTGTTAGCGTGTTTTTTTTAAATCATGTCTGGCCTTCCATTTTATTCCTCGCCTTAGCTTTTCCTTGAGGTTTCCTGTGTCATTCTTAGTAGTAGATTTACAATTTTATCCTTAAAACTGAAGTTGGTATAAACTGACTTAGCAGTATCAGAACCTTAAATGAGAAGGGTTGGTCACTCCACACATAATAATCAAAGTAATTTTTATAATGCATTTGTAAGTATCAGGCAGCCAGGGCCGCATCAGAATTTAATAACTTTATTGAGAAATGCTTACTTTTTGTCTTCTCACCTTTTCGTAATTTTGGTGCCACATGGAAATCATAAAGATAGAGAGATGTGCATAACTGTTTCTTTCTTGTTTCTTCCTTTCTAAAAGTTATTAGCGATGCTAGCTCTTGCGACAGTTTAACAAAAACAACAGAAATACTGCAAAGGAACTATGAAAAATAATTTTGTTAGAAAAATAGAGTAAATGAGACAGCAAGAAGTTTCTAAGAAAAAAAGAAGAGATTTTTGACTGCAGCTAAACTTAAGGCATTGGGTAAGAAAATGAACCTGAAAGTAAAATTATTCGAGTCCCTGAGGGTAGCCCAGGAAGAGTTATGGGTACAATGTAAAGTTCCCAGTCCTCTTCTGCGGATCCACAGAGGTCCTTTCAGCAGGACAGTGTTTTCTTTGTGACTGACAGAACTCTATTAGTGTATAGAACATTTTCTTTATCCATACCAGCCCTTATTTTATACTTTGAATATATGTTAGTAATAATGAAAAATAGTCACTGAGAACGTAACATCTCTAGCTCTAAGTAGATAACCTGACAGGGCTACCGCAGGGATATGCCTTCTCCTTAATGCCCCCATCTGCACGCGGCTGCCACTTGCCACACTGTTAGGTCTTTTTCTGGTTTGCAGGTGAGCTACCCACACTGTTTGCCTTCATTTTACTCTTTTGTGATCTGGCTCAGCGGGTTCCATTTGGGTTGAGGCGGTGTTTGTATGTTGTCAATCGTGTGGCTTTTGTTTGCCACGTCCTTTGACTGTGGAATTTATCCACACCTTTCATTCAACCTCTCCCTCAGTGTTGACAAGAACAGGTGAGTGAGCAGAAGCTCACTGTTGATAATTATTTGTGTTTCTAAGTGATTCACGTTTCCTTACCCACTCCCTGAGTCACCAGCAGCACCATTTTTTTTTTTTCAAATGGGTGTTCCTCTCTGTATGGTGATTGCTGTGCTCCTTACTCTTCCATCTGGATTAACAGAGAAACTCAAGATGTGGCTATCTTCTAATAGCTTGAGAAAAAGTAGACACGCATATCTACTTTTAACCATAAAGTATATGGTTAATGCTTTGTAACTTCCAAATAAATGAAGTAGAATGCTTATGGAAAAGAGTAGTAATTTAGATCTTTGGTTTTTCTGAACTGCCCTTTTTAAACTCATCTTGAGTGGAGGTACTTCTAGCTCAAGAATCGTTATTTGGCCTACATAGGAATTATACAGTTTGTATTAGAGTCTAGCATGAGAATGAGATTTTTCAAAACTTACCATAAAGACATATGCTGTGTCTCCTCTTCTCCCCTAACACACTCCAGCCACCTTGCCTGCCTCGCTTCCATAACACATTGCTGATCCAGCAGGATGCCTGTTCAGTGACCGAATCTGACAGATTGTCATAGGAGCTGACTCTGTGATGTCGCCTGTGTACCTGTACTTACAGAATCTTGGTCAAAGGTGGGCAAAGGGCAGCACGGTCAACACTTGTGCTTTGGGTGTTTTTCTGTGTACCGCGTAGTGACAGCTCACTGGCTTGCAGCAGCGTGTTCTGGGTCACAAAGGAAGTTCAAGAGGACACGGAAATCACTTCAGTTTTGGTTTTCAATGTTCACACACACACACACACACACACACACACACACACACAGGTCAGTTCTTGTTTTAAATATAAATGCCAACAATTCAGAACAAAAGAATTAAAATTCTTTGTCATTACTAATCAAATAAGTCATGAATATATATATATATATACACACATACCTACACACATATATATTACAAGCACATATATACATATGTATGCACACACATATATGGAGAGAGAGAGAGAGAGAAAGAGAGAGAGACCAGATAGACAGATGACCTGGGGTGGAGTACTCTCTCCAGGAACCTTATTCTTACAGATAAAAAGCATGAAAAAGAGCCATGCTTTATTTTGTTTACTGTTAAAAAAAAAGAACTTTATGTGATTATGTGAACTGCACTATTTTTTCTGCTTGTTTTGCTGTCCAAATATCAGGGCACAGTTGCCAGTCACTGTGAACAGCAGTAAACTGAGGTTATCCCATGGAAGGGTGGCTTTGGGTAGAGACTGCAAGTGATGACAGGAGACAGTTAAAGTTCTCTCCTGACTGTCTTCTCTGTCACCCCAGCTCACTCACTGTAGTCTAGTGGCAAGTGAAGCATGCATAAGAAGAAAGGGTTTGAATAGCATTTCTGCATTTCTTCTGCACTTGGAGGAAACTTTTGCATGTACTTAAAGGATACAACATAAATAGAAGACAGTGGGCCTAAATGATTTTCCCCCACTTTGAACAAAGACATGGAGACTTCAGCTAATGGATCCTGTCAGTCTGGAGAGAAGTTTCTAGTGGCAACTGGGGGTTTCTGACCGTGTGTGTGTGTGTGTGTGTGTGTGTGTGCGCGCGCGCTTGTATGTCTGTTCACATATGCATGTGTGTGTGCATGTGCATATGTGTTTAATGAGCTGTATTTTGATGCTGTGTCATTAATTATGGTAAAAGCAAAAATCCAGAAATTCCTGGATGATATCAGAGTAAAAATGTAAAGTTGATGGTCCAAAATGCCCTGAAGTGTTAGATAGCTTCCATCTTCGAGAAGAATGAGGACATCTTGTCTTTATCAACCCCTGAAGTCTCTGTTATATTGCTCTCCGTGAATCCTGTATTAGAAAAAGATGTAGGGGGCTGGAGAGATGGCTCAGAGGTTAAGAGCACTGATTGTTCTTCCAGAGGTCCTGAGTTCAATTCCCAGCAACCACATGGTGGCTCACAACCACCTGTAATAAGATCTGGTGCCAACTTCTGACCTGCAGGATCACATGCAGGCAGAACATTGTATACATAATAAATAAATAAATCTTTAAAAAAAAAGAAAAAGATGTAGTAGGCATTTGCAATACCAAGGACCCAAGTGGCTCTGAAGCCTGGGGCTCACACCCAGAAATTCTGATTTAATTTTGATCTGAGACTGTTAGTGTAAGCTCTTCGGGCATTTTGAGTGTTTAGGTAGGGTCAAGGGCCATGAAATTGTTAAGTATTTGTAAGTCTAAGAATTTCTGCGATGGATGACATGGTCGAGATTCCTGGGTGTTCTTCAGTAGGAATGAGTACGTGCCTTTGCCCCGGGTGCTTTCTGAATAATAGTGAGAACTGGTGGGTGGGGCGGTGGAGTAAAGAAAAGATGAAAAGAAAAAGAAATGTTTCGACTAGTGTGGGATTCAGTTCATCAGCTCAGTTTTGTTTTCTCAGCTGAGTATGAAACATGCACACACATACACAAACATACATTGTGCATATTTTCTCAGTATCTGCTAAGGATCATGGTAGGATATTCTTAGCTTGTTTCACTTCAAGTACTTTTTCTGCCCCTGTCCTCTGTTCCCCTGAATCTACTGCTTCACAGGCCCCTGGGTCAGCCTTAGGCACTGATTTCAGTGCAAACTCTCTTCTTCGCCAAGCCTCTGTTTCCTGACCATGGGAGTCAGGCCCTTGAGTAGACTGGTGTTAGAGCTAACACCAGCCTAATTCACATTTTCTCCATTGTTCTTGGAGGGTTGTATGTGCAGTGAAAAATGACAGGCTATGCCATCATCCCAAGGAAATAAAACCGTGAGACATGCTTTCTACTCTCAGATGTGTGGATGCCGCCTGGCTTCCTCCCCTGTCTTCTGCTCATTTTCTGTTCCGGAGACCAAGAAGTTTGATTTAGGCACTTACTGAGGTGTCTTACTTAGTTCTTGCTGTCTAAGACACAATACTCACCATCCGTGTCTATATCCTACTGTTTTCTAACTGAAGAGAAATGCAGCCCAGACACTGATGTAGTAAAGTCAGCAGCTCAGACGATCTCCTATGTAATCCTCACTTTAGCTGGAATGTGTCTTCACGGTATGAATTGCGATCCTGCTTCCATCCTTGGTGAGGGCGAAGGCTATGAGTGTATGTGTGCATTTTATTGATTTTACTTAAAATGCTGCTAGAAAATGGTAGTTCATTGCTTATTATTGCCTATGTTCAGACTTATTCTTGGTAAAACATGAAAGAGGCTGGGAAATTCTTTTTCACTGAAGAGTAGACTAGGAGAAGTGCAGTGCTTAACGTCAATCTTTACATTTGCTCTAATTTTTTGTCAATATTTAAGTCAATGAATAATTCTTAGAAAACTGTATTTGGAGGTATTTTTTTGCTATTATATAGGAATGTTAATCGTCTTCCTAAATAGATCATACTTTACTCCTATAGATAGGTATAAGTAGTTAGAATAAATTAAGCTAAACAATTCTGAAGAGAACGACCATATACTTGATTCTTTGTTTTGATAATTTTGGGGTGGGGGAAGAAGACAGCTAACAATACACATAGAATGGTTGTAGTTTTTCCAGTGATAAAAGAATGTGTGATGTAAGTGATTTCTTAATTAATTTAGAATTTTACACAACTGAATTTCTGAATGAATATTCTAATTTGCGAATCACTGGCCCAGTGATTTGCAGTGGTATCATTGATACTTTTGCAAAAATAAAATTATCCAAGTGACATTTTAAATGTTTCTGTTCATTCATTTCTTTTGTTTGTAGATGGCCATTTGCGTGGCTGGGAGTACATGTGGAATTCACAGGATAGCATGCTGATAGCAGCACCCTCTCACATGTGGGCTCCAGGGGTGAACTTCGGTTATCATGCTTGGTGGCAAGAACCTTTGCCTGCTGAGCCATTTGCCCACTCTTTCCTTTATCCCGTACATTTATGTCCTAAACATCAATTACTCTGCAATGTCTGAAGCTACTTGGGGCATGTCTTTTAGAATCTGAATCAGATGGAAACAGTGTGGGAAAAAAATACTGCATCAAAACGTGTAGAATATCTTCTAGATACTAAAGAGTAAACTAATTCTTTCTGTAGCTTCAGGTTTAAATATTTGGTTGGTTCTGAAGCATTAGTGCTAGATACGGATGTTGTTGTATCTGTCTGTAGAGATTTTCCTAATACCCCTTCACTGTGACTCATGAGTGACTGCAATGTTGAAGGAGCTGAGTCAGGACCATCCCCCAAGTGCTGTAAGTGCTTGGACTGCTGCTTGGTCTGAGTGCTCTATCTTAGGTTTCCTGAAGCCAGATTTAATATCTCCAAGATGGAGGTAACCAGCGGCCCTTACCTCCTCCAGTTTGATGAATGTTAAGCCAAGCAGCGCATAGCATGTGCTTAGCTAGAGACGAAAGTACAGCTTATTCTCAGTAGAAGTTGATGCTCTGGTACTTATTAAACATATTTCTTCTTTGTCAGTTGCCTTGAGTTGCTTCTGTAAAAGAAGCTACTAATCATCCCCCCATCCCCCCCCATCTCTCAATCTCTCCTTTGGTTTTTTTTTCTCAAGTTCTCACTGATTCTCTAGGACAATAGAAGTAATTAAGTGGTTAGCTTTAATGAATATGCCCTCCTTGTTGCTGCAGATAGGCATAGCCAAGAGGTAAAAATGGAAAAGAATACTTTTTAAAGATAAGGTGAAGGTGCCAGTTGAGATAAATCTGTAAAGTTGTAGGAGCCAGTTGATAGCATCAATCACTTTACAGAAGCATCTTTATAGGAGCCCTTTCTGGAAGCTTCTGCTTCACAAAGGAAGGAGGGCTAGCAGTGTGAAGTGTGCCTCTAGTCTCCAGTTAATAACTCAGCTCAGTGGGCCTGAGGCTGAAATTGTTTTCAAGATAACAGACCATTTGAGAGGAAGGTGTATTTGGATGACATAGTGACCAATAACAGACCATTTGAGAGGAAGGTGTATTTGGATGACATAGTGACCATGCTCAGAAGATCATCCTAGGCATTCCCAGACACATTAAAATGGTCCTGGGAAAGTGAAAGATTCCCCGAGAAATCAGAGAGGCTATTTTAAGGAATGATTATTATCAGGATATTAACCCTTTTGGTAAGGCTTTAAATTTGCTCCCTTTGGATTGTGAACTATTCTGTAAATCTAGAAAGGAGGTCAGGATAATGAGGATTCATTTCTAGTAGGACCGATACATGCATGCACACACACACACACACACACACACACACACACACACACACATATGCACACAAGCACACACAGGCACACGCACACAGACACAGACACACACACACACTGTTGTCACCTGAGAACTGTATTGGGAATGTGAATCAGAGACATGCCTTGTGACAGCCCTTGCTTCCCAGGTCTCTGTTATCCCTGCAGCACAGCTGTTTGTTCTGTCTGCAGAAGCTCAGGCAGCCGTGGGTGGGGCATCAAGAAACTGATTCCTAGCAGACTGCATGCACTTCTTTTTTTTTTTTTTTTAACACAGGCTGGTAATAGAACTGCATGCACTTCTAGAACCAGTCTGCTCACTGGACCGATCAGAGGCTGAACACAGCAGCTTCTGCCTGGAAAAACAAGACTGATTAGACTCAGAATGTTCCGGCAGTTTTCTCTGCCCTCTATTGCCCGCACTTAGTGTTTTCTTATGATACACTTTTGGAAGTAGTAGGCTACCCAGTCACGGGTGCTTGTGACTAACACAGTGACCATATATGCAGAATGTGCTGGTCTGCGGAAGGTAGGGATGAGAGACGGGCAAGCGCATTTTAACTTTGCATAGCATTGCTCTGATTGAAGACCATCATCTGTTAAAGACGTATTTCTACTCAAAAAATCTAAAATGTCACTCAGAAAATGTCACTCAGTATTCTTCTGTTGTTCTGAATGTAATGATTTCAGTGCAGCATTGTGAATAAATTTTATAAAATAATAATGGGCTTTATAATTCTAACCAGATTACATTTAGCCTTATCGCATACACTCCAGAATGATATTTGTTAAGCTAGTACTAAAACACCTCATGATTTAGCTCTTATTTTAGAAAATTCTTGGTGTTCCTGGTGGAACAGAGCTAAACCTTGAGTTGGGCAGAGATGGTCCCCACTGAGTGAGCTCATCTGCACAGGTGGGGTGCTGAAGTTGCTAGAATTTCTTGATCTTCCTGGAAATTCTGGTCACCTTATTGCAGACAGTTATTGAATGAATGAATGTTGGCCTCTCAACTGGAGAGGAGGAGAGAATCCTGAAAATGAAAAGAAAGTTGCTTGGTGGCACAATGCAAGATCCATTGCCCTTCACAACCTGTGTCTTACCTGCCCAGTTTCCAAAACTGAGATTATCTCAATGTCACCTGAGAGGAAACAATTCTCCTGAAGGGTGCTTGCTGGCAAGGATGGAAGGGGAGAGATGTGTGCAGTGTTGCTACATCAGTGGAGAGCTAAGGAAGTGTTTGCAGTAATAAAAGTGTTTAAGCATAGACGGAAGTTAACCTCCAGTTCCTGTTTTTGGTAAATGGGGAATCCCAGGGCGGAGACGAAGAGGGCCTACCTGTTGCCTGGATGCAGTTAAAGATTCAAAACCAGAAACCAGTGTGGCTTTGCGTGCTAAGCATTCCTTTATGACTAGGGATGCTTTGGTGAGAATTACTATTTAGGGTGAATGGTTCAATTTCGAGAACTGACAGTTTGTCTGTTCTCTTTGCAATGAGGTTTCATTTCTCAGAGATGTACTGAGCTTCAAGTAAGCTGAAGGCCTCCTTGCCAAGGTCGAACACAGCCAAGCAGAACCACTCTTCGGGGCTTTGATCAAAGGTATTTCTGCCTTGGTTTTGGGGGACAGATGAGGAGATTGGGCAGGGGTGGGAACAGATAAGGCGAGAAGGAAAAATTCCTCAAAGAGAGAAGTATTTAAGTTATCTTTGTTGTTGTTTTGTTAAAATTGTACTTTTCTTGTCAAAGTCTGGCTAAGAAAACTGCTAAATTAGATGGTATTTTTTGCTCCTACTAGGAAGTGAGTCGGAAGCCCAGGGACATTTAAAGATGGTGTCCCTGGTTTCATATCTAAGAGCAATGTCCAGTGGCCCTGCACAGTCCTCCGGGCCTCCTTGCTTCTTTACTTTCCTCTGCAGGCTGATACTGACTTAGAAGAAACTTTGTGAGAGCTGATGATGACAGATCCTTCCCCTTAGTGATGACCCATTTGTAGAGTTTCTTAAGTGTCCTCTACAGTGACTCCTCTTGCAAGTTTTACTTAAGTTGCTCAATCCACAGGATTTTCTTTAACAAATGAATCAATGAACTTTTTTACATGTATACTTTAGCTTCTTTTTTTGTTTAAAGTTGTTCCTTGATTAACAACTGAATCATGTAATCCTTGAAAATATTTATTTATTTATGTATTCATTTGTTTTTGTAGGAAATTTGTATTAAATACCCATTGCTTAGCGACAGTTTTGTGCTTTTCTACTTACAGAACAGTAGGGCACAAGATTAATCAATGTGTTTTGAATATAGATTTATTCTTTACCGTGTTTAAGATGAGATCGTTCACTGGAAGCTGGCAATACATTTCAAATGTTCTAAATAGATGTACAGAACTAAATTAAAAATATTCTCTGTTGCATTCTGAACACAAATTATGCACCATCAGGGCCCAATATTTATAGATTTAAAAATAAATAGTTCTATGCTCTAAACTTACTTTACACAGTCATTAACATTCTTGGTTACTTATTAGCCAGCATTCTCAATAATTTATATTAATTAGTATTTGTATTGTGTGTAAAGGCTTTGTACATTGCATTGGTGGAGGGATAGATGGATCACCCATCATACTAAAATCAAATGGTACTTTACAGAGGAGGTTGCATTCCAGGTATGCTTCCAGGTAGTTTATACAATATAGAGCAATTCCTGTAATTATCCTAACATCACTGTCTTTTAAATACAGATAAAATATTTTATCAGTTGTCAATGGTTTCCATACTCTAGGTAGGATTAATATAGTTCACAAATAGCAAATTATCTTTGAACCTATTTGCAAACTAATGATTTCTAAGTGGTAAAATGGGATGGTATGCCTTTAGGGTTCTGTTACTGAATACAGAACGTTATAAAAAAATGTCATACATGCCAGAAGGAGACATCTGATTCTCATTCCAGGGAGAAACAGCATATTCCTCCAACGCTTTCCCTTGGGAATAGAAGGATACCTTGCTCCCTTAATCAGCCTTCCAGACCCTCTTTATGAAGGAATAAGCAAGACAACAAAACAAAAGGAATCTCGAGTCAACTGGAACACGAGCATGTCTTGGGAGGTCTTTCTAAGATGCGGAAATTGTGACTCTCAGGTAGTTACGGGCCTCTCCGAGGGCGCCTGGAAGGGCAAGGGTGAACTCTCTCATCCTTAGGAGGTCCATTCAGATCTCACTATGTGATTCTTAGGTGATCCTGGCAACATTAATCTTTCACAAGTTCTGTTTCTTTAATAGTGAAAAAATAAACCACAGCGCCAAGCAAACCAACTCCATGGCATTAATGAGAGCACTGAACAGAATAACACACTTGAAAATATCTACTTCCACGCTTTGCTCCAAAGTTGATACACACAATAAATGCCAATTCTCCTTTGTCTTCATTGTTTCCTCTAGTGACTCGGACTTTATCTGCTCTCCTAGACAAACAGCCCTGATTGTGCTGCTACTCCCGGGAGCGGACAGTCGCGCTGGCAAACCCTCCCCAAACACACAGCTGGTTCCTAACAGGACTGTTGACTCCTTCCATCCTTAGCATGCTGCACTCGCCATCACTCAGTCTAACTGCCTCAGACGTCTGAGCGGTCATTTAAGTGGAACTTTCTGCTACAGATACGGTTTATTTGATAGGGGCTGGTACTGACACAAGTGAGCCGGCAGCTTGGCTCGCCAAATATTTGCCATCGTTGTTGGCTAGTGATCTTGACCGCTGTGCTTTGAAAACATATGTAGTTACATTTCTAGCAGGTGGGCATTTGTGGTTTCTTAGTTCTGTCATATGATGAGACACCTGCACGTGTCATTGATTGCCCAGAAGGAGCAGTGGCTCAGATTGTACTCTGCTGGCTGTAATGTAACCTGAAAGACAACATGCTTTTCTTGTTTAGTATGCGCCTCTGCTGGTGTTTGATGACTGTAGACAGTCGAATTCATAGACTTTGATTCTCAAGGATGACAATGCAGTCTCTCTGCTATGGTAGAAACTGGTCTCGGAGAAGAATCCACACGTGGACCTTTGCAGCGTCTTACAATAATATTGGTTTTTAGTTAGAACTTCACTGAAGCAAGAGTGGTGAATTGAAGATCAGCACCATGTGTAAGGCCAAAAAAAAAAAAAGAGAGAGAGAGAGTAACAATCATTAGATGGTTTTATTGCTAATTCCCCTGTTATTTTAGACATCAATGGCAAGAAAATATAGTCAATGACAAGGATGTAGATAAAAGGACAGAAGGTTTTAAAATCGCCTACTCTACTTTAAAAGACGGATGAAATGAGAAGAGAAAGGACGATAGTGCAAAGTTTTTTTTATTGATTTCCTTAAGAAAATATAGCATTAACACGATATAAACGACAACAGCAACAAAACAGGTGAGCAACTGAAAGGAGCTTCCACTGTGCTTATGAGCAGAGCATTCCCACATGGAAACACTGTCCAGAAGACAAACGTGAAAACAGCATTGAAATAAATTTTAATTGCTTAAAATGTGGAAACTTCACCTTTATTTCCTTAGGGTTAACATCTACATTATAATACTACTATTTCTGTATCCATTCATCCTTCCTTCCTTCCTTCCTTCCTTCCTTCCTTCCTTCCTTCCTTCCTTCCTTCCTTCCTTCCTTCCTTTCTTTTTGAGGTAGGGTTTCTTTTGTAGAGCCTTGACTGTCCTGGAACTCAATCTGTAGACCTGTTTGGCCTCAAACTCACCACGATCTGCCTGCCTCTGCCTCCAAGTGCTGAGATTTGAGGCGTGTGTCCCCCACTCTTGTTTTGTAACTTATCCTGGCCGGATTCAGTTATTTTTATTTTGGTTGATACTAAAACACTAGAATTTTGTTGTCGTTGTTTAACAGTTTAATTTATTACAAATAGAATCAATGTAATAAAATGTTGGTGAGGAGGGCACAGCCTGTGCCTTCTAGAACCTTTGCTGCACTGCGCTGCACAGCATTGATCCGGAAAGTGCTAGGCACACTGATCATACAGCACTGAAGAAGATAGAGTGTAAGTGGAAAAATCATAGCAGCTGATGTAAGATGACGTTTTATTGTTGTTGTTACTATCATTACTATTATATAAAACGAGACTAGAAGAGTCTCTGGTCTCTGGTGAAATAAGAAACAGGATTACTGAGTTTGTAATGAGGACAGGAGCAGATTTTGAATTTGATATCAATGCTGACTGCTGATTGCCCTGCCCCAAAGGGTCACATTTTAGCTGCAGTCTCCCCTTCTTTACCTTGTTCCCTCCCTTCCTTTGCCAAGTATTGTGTTTAAGAGATTTACAGGAATTAATGAACACTTAAAGATTCTTGGGGTTACTGGATTTTGAATATGACCTTGGGACGTGAGGTGGCTCTCCCTTTCAAAGAGTGAGGGGTGGCATTGAACACAGAAGGGTTTGATCATTGATAAAGGGAAACAAGTCTCCTGAGGCTTACCACTGGGTTTAGAGGCTAGGCTTCCCGGGCATAGCTTTGCAGGAAGGGCAGGGCTCGGTAATTCCCTAGAAGGAATAAGAAAGCTGGAAGTCACAGGGAATAGGGTTTTCTTTCTTTGTGCCTTCAAAATTTAAAATTTGAAGGTGCCTACTTCTTCAAAAAAGTGGGCGAGAGCAGCATTTTCCTGTGGTTACATTTTGGTCCTGGAGTGCCACCTTTTCACTCATGTTGTTGGGACATGGTAGGAACATTGGTCCACATAGGTGCTGCTCATTCCTCCAAATGACATATAGTTGGATGTTACATAAAGTGTAAAACACAAAAACGTGTGGGATGGATGTTTACATTCAACAGTGTTTCATTTCGGAGAGTCAAGCTGAGATTGCCCTATGCTGGCTAAGTGACAGAAGGGGACCTGCGTTCCATAGCAGCATGGCTCATGGGGACATGTTTGAAAGTTCAATATCAAGAGGAACTGATGGGACAGCAAGCCAGCATGGGTTCAGCTTGGCATACTTGCCAGCTGAAGTTGGTCCTCCGCCAGCATGGGTTCAGCTTGGCATACTTACCAGCTGAAGTTGGTCCTCCTCTTAGCACAGTGTGTTTCTGTCACCATTTCTTTATGATGTCCCGGAGTACACTTCCAGTTTTGTATGAGAACATACATGTCTTCTCAAATACAAAGGTCATTATTGAGACATCAACATTACATGCAATAAAAATGTGAGTGTGGAGTTAAAGCAAAGTGACAAAGTAATCATATCAACAATGCTTGCTTTTCCAAACAATTAAAATGTAAGATACATGTATATATATTATATAAGCATATATATGTAATATGTAGACATATATGTATATAAATGGAAATTTCTTTCCTGATTACTTGGATAGTGTATTTGTTGTTCCCATGCATGCATCCAGCATATGAATGGAAACAAATTCCCAAGTTATTTTCAACTTGCCTTTTCATTGCTTATGAAATATTGAACATGTATGAAGTTCTCTTGCTGAATGTAGGGATGTCTGATGAACTCTTCCCGTAGCCTTGCACTTTGGTGCCCTAGGTAGACCAAACCCATGTTTAGCACACTCTTTTGAATTGCCTTTGGGAGGATAGACCATTGGGAATTGGTGGGGCCTGACTCATTCTGAGGCCTGTTTGGCCATGGCTTATGTAACAGAATGAATTCGCTTTTTATTTTACATATTATGAATATAAAGTAGCCGAAGTATCTTGTTGTAGAGATGAATTCTGGTGGTGAGAGGTTGGAAGTAAGATACACAAAAAGTGCTCACAGGCTGAGTGGCACCAAGCTGTGCAGTTTTCTAGGGAGTGTTCATCACCCTGCCTACCTAAGTGAAATAAGAGCCAACTCCTGGCCCCACCATTCCTTGGTGAGTCTTGAGAGAAAGCTGCTGCTTCCTTCCTCTTACACATCTCATAGACTGAGTTGTTCATTGGAGTATCTAGAATCGTGCAATCTGGTGTAGGAGTTGGAGGCTGCCCTGTTCATTTTCTGACATAATATTCAAGAAAACTTAGACTAAACTTATTTTTGCTTGGTGAGGTCGGTCAGTAGTGCTAGGTGTTAGGGGTCAGAGGAGATAATGACCAAGGTGGAGAGGTGCATGGAAAGAGATATACAATGCCACCTGGGTGTGTCTCCCTAACCTTAAGACTACGAAGTTGTTTTCTTTGGAAAACCGAGAATCATACTTTATTTGCAGCTGTAGGGTTCTGGGACAAATATACTCATGTAATTATGTCTATTGGGTCTTTAAATGCTGCTGGCGTCATGAGTCTTTGGCCTCCTTCCTTCTCCCGGGAGGGGGCAGGACAGACAGTAGGGTTAGGGAGTTAGAAGAGCAGTTGTGACTGAAGTCAGTGCCTGGGACAGGAGAGGAGCCAGCATTGTTAAAGACCTGCTTTTGGCCTCCACAGTTGTATAGCAGGTTGAGAAAGGGAGAGAAAGTGAAAAAAAAAAAGAAGCAACATTTGCATGATTTTTTTTAAAAAAAAGTAGTATATTTAATTATTTGAGAAATCTCCAAACTGATTTTCACAATGGCTGAATTAACTTGAACCCCCACCAAGAGTGAAATAGGGTTCCTGCTTCTGCACATCCTCTCCAACATTTATTGTCAAGATTTTGATGACGGCCATTCTGACTGGGGTGATGTAGTCTCAAAGTAGTTTTAATTTGTGTTTCTTTAATGGCTAAGGCTATTGGACAGTTTTAAAAATAGTTTCTGGCTTTTTTTTTGTTATCGTTCAGTTGGTTTTCTGAGACAGGGTTTCTATGTAACCCTGGCTGTCCTGGAACTCGCTCTGTAGACAAGGCTGGCCACGAACTCACAGAGATCCACCTGCCTCTCCCTCCAAGTGCTGGGATTAAAAGTGTGCGCCACCACACATGGCTGTGACTGGCCTTTTTATTGAATTTTTTTGAAAAGTGCCTCTTCAGGTTCTTTGCCCATGTGTTGATTGGCTGCTTTATTTCCTTGGTGTTTGATTCCTACAATTCTTTGCAAACCCTGGATACCAGCCCCTCATCTGAAGTGTAGCTGATAGATATTTTCTATCATTCTGTAGAGTGTCTGTTTTTCCTTTTGACTGTTTCCTTTGCTGTAGTCCCAGCTGCTGATACTCACAGTTAGTTCCTGGTGCTGTTAGTATCTGTTTGAAAAGCTCTTGCCTGCCCCGAAGTCATGAAGGTGATTTCTTTGCTTTCTTCTGAAAGCTGCAGTGCTTCCGATTTTAAGTTTAGGTCTTTGATCCACTTTGAAATGATTTGTGTACAAAGTGAAAGATAAGAATCTAACTTCATTCTTCTACAGGCGGAAATCCAGTTTTGCCGGCACTGTTTGTTGAGCAGGCTTTTCCCTCAAAGTATGTTTTTGCTTCCTTTGTCAAAAATTAACTGGGCATAGCTTTGCCCTTATGTTTCCAGGAATGGTTCTGTTACACCAGTTGGTCTTCCTATGGCAGAACTAGGCTTTTTTTTTAAAATCACAATAGATCTGTAGTATAATTTGAGGTTCAATATTAAATACCTCCAACAGTGTTCTTATTCATGGTCATTTGTGATTCCATATATATTCTTATACTGTTTTTATAAACATATAAGATTTGATATTGGAATGTTTATACTCATTACATTAAATATGTAAATTAATTTTTATAGTATTGCCATTTTCACATTATTAATTCTGCCAGTCCAGCAACATTGACAGTTTTTCTCTTCCCTAGTTTATTCTGTGAGTTCTTTTTCCAATACCTCCAAGTTTTCATTGTAGAAGTGCTTTACTTCTTTGGTTAGATATGTTCTGAAATACTTACTTTGTTTGGAGTTTGAATAGAATATTTTTCTTTCTCCGAGAGTACACTGTTGGCATAAGTGAAAACTACTTTTTCATTCTTTTTTATTTTATTTTTTGACACTGATTTGGTTTTCTGCCACTTGGTTGTGTTTATCAGTTCCATACGACCCTGCTATTTTACCACTAGGCATACACCCAATAAACACAATGCCCAACATGGGGCTATTTGTAGCCTCATATTTATTTCGGCTTTATTCACCATAGCAAAGTCTTGGAATCAGTCTGGTTGTTCATCAGCAGAGAAATGACATTTTTATATATTTGTGTGTTTGAGTGTGTATGTGTGTCATTTGGCTTAGAAGAAAAATGAAATCATTAAATTTGCGGGAAAATGGTTGGACTTAGGATTATAATAACAAGCAAAGTCACACAATCTTAGAAAGATAAAAAATCCCTGATGTTATGCCTTGTGCAGAATCTACACATGTACACATGTGTACAACACAGAGAAAAGATAACAAGAAATCCTAAATATTAGGGGATGAAGAGTTCTAAACATTACTGGATGCAGGTAGTGAACAAGAATTATGAAGAGGATATAAATCTAGTTGGTTTTAAATGTTAAGTCTATCGAGTTATTTTTTTGTGGTAGATAAGTGCATAAAAATGCATCCAATAGTGAAAATATAAAATTCAACGTGAAGCTATTGAGTTATATAGTCCCCAAATCTGGTTAATTTCTTTCTGTGATTTTTTTTAAATTTTAATTTGCAGCTTTATTTCCTAAGAAAGTTTAAAATGAAAAAGAGAATATATTAATTTTAGAAAACAGTGAATGAACTTCATTATGGAATATCCATACTTGTCCCTTGGCTTCCATTTAAATTCGATGCTTTGCTTTCTATCAGGCCCCATGAGTTATGTGGCCATGGCTGGGTGTTTTCAGGACCTAAGAGCTGATAAGTGTAAAATGGTTAGAACTATATCCAGCATCCAATAGCATCACAGAAAGACTTGGTGTTGTTACTCTCTAGTGGGCTTAAACATGTAACCTCTTATCTAGTTAAGTCCCATGTGCCAGTTATGTGTTATAGCATCTGTATACACCATGTGATTTTATATAAAAGAAGGGCAGCTAATAGCATTTCCTTGTCCATATTCTTGTGAATGCTGTCTATTTCACTAAGTTGGAATTTTTGAAATAAAAGTCGTCTCTAAGTGGTCATTAAGGATGAAGTCTGGGACTGGAGAGATGGCTCAGAGGTTAAGATAACTGATTGCTGATCCAGAGGTCCTGAGTTCAATTCCCAGCAACCACATGATGGCTCACACCCATCTATAATGAGATCTGGTGCCCAGAACACTATATACATAATAAATAAATTTTAAAAAAGAAGGTTGAAATCTTAGAATGGCTGTAAAATGATTTTATTGGGTCTTCTACTATCTTGTTATGAAAAATAAAAGTGGCTTGACAGTGTACAATTCAGTTCTCAGCTCACCATAGCTTCTGCCTGCTCTGCTCTGCTGCCAAGGGGGACAAACAGAGCAAGTGGAGATGCATTGTTGTGCTTTTCCCTGTGCTCCTTCTCTGGCAAATGCAACTTCTCTTTTCTGTCCTTTTTAAATATATATTTTCTTAGTTCACCTTAAAAAGTTTTTCTGTAAAATAGCTGTTCTTTTTTATGGAGGCAAATTTTTTAGTGTTTATGAAAAGTTATTTACCGTAGATAAATTGCTGCTCCAACGTGTGCTTGGTGTGTGTATTATAAAAACATATTTCCTCGTACATGTTGTTATGAAGACATGTGGAGAGCACACAGTCAAGACAAGGCCTCTCGCTTTCAGCAGTATCATTGTGCGACTGTAATCTTTGCATAATGCTTTGGATTTGCCCGGCTCCACCAAGACCAGATGGTGAAATTGGGCCACGTTGACAGTCACCATTTGCTTCCCATTTATATAATTTGTAAGGATGTGTCTGAAAAAAGAAAAAAAAACCTAATGCAGCAGCTACCTTCTCTGTTGTAGTTGATGGGGAAGCAGGGCCATTTTGGGATAATTATATTTCAACATGAATAACTTTGTTAAATCACCATCTTTCTTTCATGAGCACCCTCAGTGTGTGGTGTTTGTCTCTTACTCCCATGTACACAGCATTGTTGTTGCTGTTCTTGGTCAAAATTTGATCAGTGACCAAGCATCTTAAAAAGTGTGTTGACAGCTAATTGAGTTTACCAAATGCAGTTGCGGAGTGTGAAGTGTTTGCGTGCTGAACTGGAAGTGAGTCTGTTCTTCCCAACCCAGGCTTCGTTTTAACTGGGAAGGAAGGGAAAATTAATTTTGATCCAAAACACTTGATTTCATCTCTGCAGAATATTGGAAGCACCCCATCGCAAGACGTTTTGCTGTCTAGCTGCTGCTTCTAGCTGCTCATTTGCTGTTTGGTCTTTTATTTTTGCTTGCTACATACTTAAAAAACCCAACAAAGGGAAAACAAACAACAAACCAACGCATACCACGATCGATTACCACCAACTGAGAAAAGAAAAATTCCCGCTTGATATCTGAACAAAATGTGTTGGAATTGAACAGGATGAACCCATCCAGGCCGTCCCATGTCAGCGTTGCTCTCCTCCCTCAGAGGGAGGCCTGGGTGGTGAGTAAGCTTCCTCACGCTTTCCTCATGCTGAGGACATGTGAAGTCTCTCAGCCAGGCGCCCACCAAGTTAGTAATAGCAGTGGTTTGCTTTAGACATTCAGGTATGTATTAAGCAAAATGAACTTAGACTTATAGGGATTTAATATATGGATTTCAGAGGATCTAGCAATTTCACACTCCATGGAGTGTGTGTGTGTATATACACACACACATATATATTAATAGATGCACACGCATGACATCCTCCCATGGGTAGCACGGTGGAGCTGACCCTATTGACAGGCATGTGGATGTGGGTGGGTGAACCACCCCAAGAAAGTGAGCATGGGAGATATGGCCCTGCCCCTCACCTGCCATAAGCTGTGGTGTGCAGCTGGGGAGAGATGCCCCACCCATCGCTGAGGTGGGAGAGCAGGCCCTGAGGTCTTATGAGTTGGGAGAGCTGTCCCTGCCCCTCACCAGCTGCAGCACTCTGGAGAGTGGCCTCTGTACTTTCCTGGGCAACACAGTACAGCTGGCCCTGCTGGTGTAGGTGTGGGAGAGCCAACCCTGAGGGCATGAAAGCAGGAAAACCTGTCCCAGCCCTTGCTTATCACTGTAAGGGGCTAACTAGGTGGAGCAATGCCAGAGAGCTCACCCTGGTCTGAGGACAGGGGAGAGGCGCCAGGCTGACCAACCCTGCAGCTACGCAGGCCCAGAACTATGGTTACGATTTGGCCCATCTCAGTTTCTACCCCATTTATGATCTGCTGGAGCACATAAAGGGGCCAGGCCTGCAGACCCAAAGCTTCTGGATCTCCATGACACAGGGCAACAATAGTGTATCCAGTAGTGTAGCAGAAACCAGAGGCCTCGAACCAGACCAGTGATTCTTGCAAGGAACACTTGCAAGTAAAGATATATGGAGAAAAGGGCAAATGGTGTGACTCTCTCTGTCACACCACAGCTTCCACGGTGAGATTTTTCTGTTTTGGTTTCCCCTTTTAAATTTTATTTTTTAGGGGAGGTTGCAAGGGCAGATAGTAGATATGAAGGGATGGGGAGATGAATGGGATTGAGATGCATGATGTGAAAGACACAAAGAATAAATAAAGAGCAAGTGAAAAAACAGGTGGGGAAAGTGGGTCGGTCAATGCAGCTCCTGCCTTGAAAGCATGAAGACCTCAGTTCAGTGCCCAGAACACATTAAAATTTAAGGGAGCTGTGTGGTGCAGGCTTGCGATCCCAGCCCTGTGGAGGCTAATGAGAAAGGATCCCTGCTCACTGGCTTGGAACTGGCCACGTAGACTAGACTGGCTGGCAAGTGAGCCCTAGGGAACTGCCCTTTTCTGCCTCTGCAACACTGGGATTGCAAGTGTGTGCCACCATGCCTGAACTACTCATGTGGCCTCTGGGGCTGTAACTGGGGCCCGGGTGCTTATAATTCGAGCGCTCTACTCCCTGGGCCCATTTTTCCATCTTTTCTAATGAAGAGTTCTTTTAGTCTTGATTTTCCAAAGCCCTTTAATATGATAACTAGATTTTCTATGTGGTCTTTATTCAATCATTCACTTTTAAGCTGCCATGCAGTAAAACATACCAATCTTAATTTAATGGTTGTGCTTTTCAATGCCCTAAGAAAGTCCTGCCCCACTTAAGGATCACAAAGAAAATATTTATTTTTGGGTCAATTGCAGGGCGTTTTATTTTGCTTTGTTTTATAGCCATCTAAATTTTTGTGAAGACTAGATGAATTTTGAGAAAGTTTGTTTTCTAATCATATAGCTGTCTTTAATATGCCCTCTCCTTATTTACTTGGATGGTCCTTTATCGTTTATTATCTTTATCATTTATTCTCAAACTATTCTTGAGTTTGATCTTGAATTCTCTATTGATTTCACCAAGACACTATTATCTCAAGTACTAATATAATAAATAAATTAATTTTATAATGTCTTTAAAATATGTGCAAAATTATACGAATTTATTACAGAATTACAAATGGGAGTGCAGAGATTTTCCCCCAGTCCTTCTCTTTTCTCTCTTCTATACGTTTGTGTCTAATTTTTGCTGTTTAATCAGCACCAAGGACCAAAACCATACGTACATCCTAAGGCGTAAGAAAGAATGCTATCTCACTGAGTGCATGCTTGCAGTTCTGTAGGAGTTGTCTGATTTCTACACAAAGTCTATATACAAAGTCTACAAAGTCTGTACTTAGACTTTGTATATGATAGATATGATACTTCAAGAAATAAATCAGGTTCATGCCAGATTTTTTTAGGTGACAAGCAACAGTTTTAAATGGCCATACATTGGTTATGAGGTGACACTGTAGTGTTTTAGGTAACAGCATAGACTTAGGAATCCGATGGAATCAGGAGCTTGACTCTGGGTTCTGCTGCACATTTTGAATGTCAGTGTCCTTCCCTGGACATCAGGCATAACGTACTGTTTAGATGGATATTTGTCTTAAAACCTTCTTTACTGTGTTGGAAGTGGGGTCTGGGAGAATGTTCCCTTTCAGCAATGGGTGTCTGCCTGAGGCAGCAGCCTGCAGTGCGATGGTTAGGGTCTGAGGACATGAGGGCACTTGTTCAAGCTTGTGGTCTGTTACTCTACTGTCTCTCATCCTGACAGCCTCTGATCTTTACGTAAGTCCTTGTTTACAGGTGGAACTCGGGATCCTGATTCACTTCACGCTTGGGAGATGGTCAGGGTCTCCTCCAGATGGCTAACACTAACACAGCCTTGCTCTCTCAACCAAGCAAAGAAGCGGGTGTTAGAGTTACATTGATTCAAACAGCAATTTGTTATTGTGTACCTTTGTTCATCTGTGACTTGGGTGCTGCTTTTATTCTCTGCAGCATTTTGTTTTCCCCTATTCAGAAGCACAATTTAGAATGCCCGTGGTTAATCATGATAGGACATTTCAAAAAAATCGTTCATTCAAAAAGGTGAAATATCTTACTGCTGTATTCCAGGGAACTAGTCTTTGCTTTTTTTTTTTAATGCTCTGTGCATTTTTTCATACATTTTCCAGTTTGCTGCTAGTAGTTATTAACACTGTGTTAGTCTTGTATTTATATGGTGGAACGATCTTTGGGTTGAATTTTGCAGTTACTCAAACACAATACAAATGTTTAAGACCCTTAGTTTATATGTGGTATAGCACAGGGCCAGAAATGTATCAGTGTGTTCATGTACATACATATTCACATCCTGCTCTGAGGAGTGGCCCTCAAAGACCTTCTGCTGCCTTCCTCTGTCACTTTGTTCTCACTAGTTCGCAGATGTTTCCCTGTAGAGATAATCCTGCGATACTTGGAGAACTAGTGATGTCATCTCCAGCTCCCTGTAAGATAATATTGAGTGCTTAATGAAGACATTAAATTTAAGAAACAAAAATATGCTTTAGGTTAAACTGGACATGATAGCATACACCTTTAGTCCCAGTACTGAGGCGGCAGAGGCGGGTGATCTCTGTGTATTCAAAACTTGAGCTACATAGAAAGTTCCAGGCCAGTCAGGGCTACACCATGAGACCCTGTCACTGTGAGAAAGAGACTGGGAGGAGTGGGGGAGATGAATGGGGTCGAGGGAGAGAGGGAGGAAGGAAAGGGAGGGTCAAGGCATAAGTTCAAAAGCATTGTTCTATTACAGTCCATGAAGGAATTTTATTTGATAAAAGAAGCCGTCTTCCTTCTTTCAGCATCAGGACCAAGTCATTGTTCAAAGGAAAGAACAGTTGGTAGTCACAGATGAGACATTTCACCTCCCTTTAATATTTTTTGTTTCCTCTTAATGTAAATGTTAACAATCCATGGTATCCACAAAGGAGAATATTCTTGCTCATTAACCCTATTAAATATTTTGCAGTCAAGAAAAAAAAATTCACCTCACTTGGGGGAAAACATGAGGCTAATGAGCAGAATGGAAAGAGGTTTAAGAGTCACTTTGGGTTTGCTAATTATGCTAATTCAATGTGGAGTTGTCCAAAAGTACAGTTTGGAATTTACAAGGTTAAATATTTGGACTGAGTTTCTGCAGTGCACAGTGAATCCGTGTTTTGAATAAAAGTCACCTAACAGTCAGGCAAGCACAGTGTCTTCCTGCCTGGTGACAGGAGACAGGATTCTTTCTTGCCAGCCTCTGAAGCCCAGTCATTCTCATGCAGCTAATTAAGTTGTTACCATGGCTGGGGAACTTACCTTGTTTGGCCAACAACCTAGTACCATGCTAAGGGGAGGCTCAGTTTGATGTATACCAGACACCACACTGACTCTCCTGTTCTAAGAACTCAGCGTTTCTCAATTTTTGTTTGTTTTCTTCCCCAGGACAGAGTTTATCTGTGTCATAGTCCTGGCTGCCCTTGAACTCACTTTGTAGATTAGGCTGGCCTGGAACTCACAGAGATCCACCTGTCTCTGCCTCTTTAGTGCTGGGATAAAGGTGTACGCCACCACACCCAGCTTCCTTCCTTCCCTCCTTCCTTCTTTCTTTCTTTCTTTCAGCACATTTAAGTGTCCAGAGAATAGATACATATTAAATATGGTTTTCAGTAAACTATTCTTTTGATTCCTAGTTTTACATTTCAGAAACACAGTTTTCAGTCACCCAGAATACTGTAGTCAAGAGCTATTCAGTTGTACTTTAGCAGCAAGGAAATTAAAGAAATCACCGTTTTCTGTGTAATTTATTAGAAGTTTGCTCAAAATTAACTTTTCAGATTTTGCACTATGTTACAGATTTATTTGTGTAGTGCTCTCTATCATGTGACATAATAGAAAATACCAGATTGATTTGTGTTAGTTGAGCTTTATTATGTGGAAGCATGACATCCGTTATAGACCTGACAGAGAATGCCAATGACATGGTGTTGGCATACTTTGAGAACAAAATACTTTAATGGTCTATCTGTGTTAAGTAGAATTGAAAGCCAAAGTCTTCTGTCATTTCTGTCATGTTCTTAAAACTTGTTTTAATAAGGCTCTCCTGGAACTCACTATATAAACCAGGCGGGCCTTAAACCAACAGTGCATCAAAGTTATGGCTATGGTTCATAAAATGTTTGTAAAGGAAATTGATATTGTCTAGCTTTGTAGTGGTCTCTCTCTACTTCAATTTATTCTAAAACTCCCACAGTGGTGACTGTTGGCTTTTACCTTTAGAAATCTCTGATAGAAGTCCTTATGGTATTTCAATAAAAGTTTGAGTTGCCAAAAAAACTTCTTACTGATGAGGGTCAGACAGGGAAGTTAGAAACTCCTACTAGTTTGAAGTCTGATCTGTGCGTGGCAAACAGCTCATAGGTATAATTCCAGTGTTAGGAGACTTTGAAAGAAAGTGAGTTCCAGGCTATGCTACAATACTTAATGAAGCCTGGCCTCTAACCAACAAAACAAGGAGAATCTGGTGATTTCTCCCTTGTGTAGCCTTTGGCTTTTCAGATTTGTATCATTAATACCTTAGTTCACACACACACACACACACACACACACACACACAAATACATATTGTTACTATGAATCACTATAAAGTAATTCAGCATACAGCAAACATCTTTATCAGGTGAACATCGATACTTCGATTGAATTGATCCAATGTGCCCATCAGCTATTGTGATTGGGGAGGATAAAAATCCCTTCCCAGTAGTTGGGTGGATCACCGGTGGCGTTCCACACTGACCGCTAGGTAAACATGATGATACACCAGCGCATTTCAATGTTTGAGAGATGAGAGTCATCCTACAGTTTTGCTGTAGCTCTCTCTGGAGATAATTGCCTTTTTCTCCCGCACCAATTAGGTTTGCATGTCTTAAATGTGTCATCTCTAATTGTAACAAGCACACTACAAGGAAGGAGTTTTCGTCTAGAAATTGAATTGCACACCCAGGCTGAAGCTCCTTTGACATCATCCTGCCTTCAGAAGATGCCCCTGCCGTTCTGAATTGTAAAGATACAGGGAGTGAGAGCCCAAGGGTAGCTCACCGGTATTGCAAAAACACCTAGTGGAGCTGCAAGTGAGACACTGGGCAGACTTTCGCTCTGCCCTTCCTGTGTTTGCTATCTGCAGGCTTCTTTCTAGTATGGTTCATGGTCAACTAAGCACACACCCTCATGGCATTGATTTTCATATTGAAGTCTTCATGCCTTATCATCTCCAGCCCCTTCCTCCTGTGTATGTGCGTTTCTCTCCACGTCATTCAGTTTATTGTCTTGTAAGACACAGAAGAGTTTTCCGTCCTTCAGCAACACCCAGTTAATAGATACATGTATAGTATGCTTACAAAGATTGCTACAAATTATTTCAACATTTTGTTTCTTTATAACTTCCATGTTGCTATTTTGCTCCTTCTGACCTCCAACAATTGGGTTTCCTATTACCAAGTTTCTTCTGTTGAAGAAATTCTAAAACATACAAAAGAAATCACAAAATACTGAATATGAAATATGAAAAATATTAGATAAGCATGGGGAAAACTTTACAATGGGTGATTTAATTTTTTCATGATTTTTAAATTTTTTTTAAATTTCATTTTACGTTCCAGCCACAGTTCTCCCTCCCACCCCTGCTCTCCTCCCCTTTGTGCCCCTCTTACAGTCCCTCCCTCATTCACTCCTTCCAAAGTTTAAGGGCTCCCATGAGGAGTCAAGAAAGCCTGGCCCATTAAGTTGAGGGAGGACCAAGCCCCTCTCCCCTGCACAAAGACTGAGCATGGCATCCCACTATAGGGAATGGGTTCCCACAAGGGTGACTTAAATTTTGTGAAGGCTTTGTTCAGGAGAACTAAGGACATGATGCTGATACTGTTTTTTGTAGAACATGCAGAATATTGTCACCTGACATGGAAAACCGTGGTGGGAACAATCTTTAGTGATGCCACAAAGGCAGGTGTAGATTGATACAGCTCTCCCAGCTTGGCATAGGGAATGACTGCACACCAGCATATCTCCAAGTATTCTGAAACTGTCTGACTGGGAAGTTTTCTAGTCTAGTTACTAATTTGTGTTTAACTTGGGTTTGATTGCTAACTAGTTTTCTTCGTTCCTAAGGAATTACTTGCTCTGTATTCCTGTACATGTTACTCTCCTAAGGCCAGTGAATCTTATTGGTTTTTTTTTGGGGGGGGGCAATAGCTGGATGACTAGGTGAAGGCTGCAGGAAACAGCTTGGAATTTAAAGTTTATCCATCTATCTCAGAAGGAAACATTGTTTTCATCTTCAAGTTAGCATGTAATTTAAAGAACTTTGTTACCCATCATATTGTCTGTGTGACTGATTTACCTTGCAGGTATTTAGAACTGCATAGAGTTGTTTTCTCTTTAAAAATAGATTACATACCTTAAGTCACCCAAAAATCTTGTAATTTCTAATTATATAAGATTTGATTGTCTTCCCCAAATAAACAATAAATAAATAAGAGGCAGAGTCTCACTTTGTAGCCCTGTTCAGGCTACAAAAAAAAATAAGACTACATGTCTTAATTTTTTCTCTTTCTAAATCGTTCTAGTTTTCTTTCTTTCTTTTTTTTTTTTTTTTAAGCTGGAAGTCGCCAAAAGCTGTGTTTTCCAGTCACTTTCAGTTGCTGTATTTCTTTATTTGGTCTTGTTGAAGAGGATCAGGAATAAGGAATGACTCATTGACCTTTTCCTTAAGGTGGCTCCATTGCATTTGGTCTGACGCTCCTGCATGAGCATAGTACTAGAAGTGAAGAAAACACTCACTCCTAAGGAAGGTTCCTAGTCTTCCTTTGTGCTCTGACTGTGGTGATGGAGGCCTAGGAAGAGGAGGTAGAGGGAGATTTTGTAAGCGGTTTTTATCAGTCTCTGAACACGAGCAGAATTTACCCACATATCAAAAAGAGGTAGAAATGGCACAAGAGACAATCTGAACAACTGGATAGGGAAAGAGAAGGGAAATACATTTATAGGAAGGATAGGGGAATTGATAGCTGAAAAATGTTTCTGGAATTATACATGATGGCAGTGTTCCTAAATTGTCCCATTCATCCATGCGTTGGGGAAAGGCTGTTCTATATTCAGATAAGTATGGCACAGGCCAGGTACAGAAAGAGAAACAGATTGCTGCCTCCTCAGACTCTGGGGATTTTTACTCAATAAAATGTATAGTCCTAAGAAGCAGCTGTATAATAATAATTTCAAACATAGTTGGCCATTGGTGGATTTTAAAAAAATGTTTGTATTGGTTTTCACAGGAAGATAAACTTTGGGTAACAATATAATACAGAATCAACTGGGTCAGTGTAATTTCAGAGAACTTGTGAATCTACTGTTTAGAAAGATACGACTTCTGCAGAAAAACTAGATAAATAAAGAATGATAGATCTGCTTAGGCCAGAGAGATACCACTGATGTTGGAGGATGAGTGGTAAATTGAACACTTTTCATTTTCACCAAGTCAAACAAATAAAAACGTATAGGTTGTGGCAATACCATCACATCAAAGTGGATGGTAATATGTGTGATGTGTCACGGTGACTGAGGACAGCCCTTACTTGTTGATGAAGAGACACGTCAGACCTGAGCCCTGAGGGGTTCTAATTGCATTGCAGCAATGGGAGTGGGCTGGTGGGGATGCGTCAAGTTGGGGAACTGAGGTGATGAGATAATCAAGTGACCAAGAATCACAGTTGAGTGATGGGGCTGGGAAAGCTTGGCACGTTCCCCTTTACTAACTGACGTGGACAGTCTGGGAGCTTTCTCTTCTGTGAGATCACATGGCCTCTCCTTAAAAAACCCTTGCTGAGAAGTCATTAATGAAACAAACAAACAAATAAACAAAACCATTGCAGTGAGTTTGGAGAAACCATACCCCAGTCTCATTACATTCTTGCAGAACTTTGGATACCTGTGAGTTGATGGATGTGATTGCTTGATTTCATAGGCAAAATCAGTCTTTCTCCTTCTGTTGGTGACACATAAACTCATGGCTCAGTGTGGAAGTGACTCTAGATTCTCCCTTTTAAGTAGCGTTCTCTCGGAGCCTGTCTCTGGCATCTCTAGAAAGACTCCAGAGGCAGGCATTGTAGTACAGAACAGAACCGCGGGCACTGACTGCACCAGCGCAACTTGGTCTAAATGCTATTTTAACCAAGTTCTAGACTCCCTGTAATCAGCATTTCAGGTAAGAGCTATTAAGATATCTTGAACTTTGAAAGTATGGAGTGTGCAGAGTACTTCAAACCCCGCGGTGTCTTCTATCCCTTCGTTACATCTGCAGCAGCGCTGGTACCGCTCTCTGTGTGTGAGCCTTGGCTCTTCTGTTTGGGGAAGCCTGAACCTCTATTGTCTTAGTGAGTCTGCATTAGCCCTGCATGAGGAAATCCATGATCTGATGCCAGGTCCTGTTGTGTGCTCTCAGTGCTGATACTTTTGGATGTTGCTTTGAGGTCCAGCTTGTAGCCTGAAAAGGTTCATTCTATAGCCACCTTTAAAAACTCTTCTTTACCATTTCAGTAATGATTAAACCACAAAATAAGGGGTTCTCACAGAAGTGTGTAGACTGCCTTACTTTTGTGTGTTAAGGAGGAGGCTTTTTTGCTAGAGAGTAAAGATATGCATCCCATTGAAAGAGGGGTCTAGTGTGAGTTTCTGTACACTCCATGTCAAGAAGCAAACGTTTTATATGGGAAGTGTGTTTTGAAACAACATTTAAGAACAAAAAATGAATTTATTTTAAGATGAAGTGAGGGCTATATCTTCTCATGTGTCTCATGTTAGTGACATGTGAAAAAGTTGTGAACCTGTATTGGCACAGGAACACCAACCTATTAGGTAGACCATAAGGGACTGTGATCACAGAGAGTACATACATTTATCCCCCAAAAGCATACTCACCTCCATCATATAACCTAAAACTTTCGGTTCCCTTTGGGTTCACTTTTGTTCTTTCTAGAATTATTAATTTTGAGCTTGAGATAGATAAGCCACTTCTGCTTAGAAATTAATGTATGTGCAAAGTCAGGTCAGAAAGATTCACTGCAATGCACACTGGGAGATTGGGAAGGACCAGGAGTTGGACTCAGGACGTGTGGCCTCCTGCTCAGGGATTCTCAGTCTTCTGATTATTTTCATAGGTCACAACATAATTCTGTGTGCTGTCTTTCACCATGGATTGTACATAGATAGCTCTGACTTTCGTTAGGTGCATGAGTAAGAACAGCCGTGAGGATGCCCACTGTGGTGGGCATATGTATGCATGTATGTGGGCTTGCATGTGGTGCATATAGAATTCCGGGTGTTGCTTGGAACAGATTTGTGAGGAGAGTAGGATCTGGCTATTTGAGGAAGTTGAGGAGGCTGGGAAAACAGAAGGGCTTTCTTTCATCTAGTTTACATTGTGAGGGTGGGTACAAGGCTTTGTTGCAAGGATTTTCTCAGAATTTGAGGCATTCTTGGTTTAGGATGACTGCTATGTTCACGATCAACCCCTGTTCTCACTTAACTGAGCAGCCTTGACTATGGCAGCTGCTCTTTGCCATAGGTAATGGCACATATGTTTAGTGGCATCATGGGTTTTTGTTAAAAGGGTCATAATCATAATGTAAGAAGATTGGCTTCCTGGAAATTCTGTAATTTTATGATGTAGTATCTTGACTACTTTTTGACATGAAGAAAAATATTTCATTTCTGTTCTCTGGAACCTGTCTGTCTGGGATTTGGCCCTTCCTAAGTCTAATACAGAAGTTTTTTTCAGAACTTCTGTATTAGACTAAAAGCTTATGTGTTTTCAAGTGAATTTTCAAAAAGTAGTTTCCAGGTCATCCCATATAAGTATGTTTGTGTCTTAATTAGATTTTAAAAATAACCATTAAAAGAAAAAGAGTAAGCGATTAAGGTCATGTCTTTAATTGCTAGTCCATCTCATTTAGTGTCTAACATAAAGCTTCAGATTGGCAGTCAGAAGTAAATAAATCGGTAACGAGCCACCTCTTAATACTTGTAAAATCTAGGTGCTTTTATTAGTCTTTTCCTTAAGAAATTCAATATTGATCACTATTGCTACTATATAAAACAAGATTATGTATATCTGATACATATGTAATTCTGCATGTACTTAGTGCACACACATGTCCTAGGGATCAAACCACTGCTTACATCCATGTGGAGCAAAAGGTCTCGTGCTGAGCTACAGCCTCAGCCCTGCTGAGTATGTCTGAGGGTCAGAGCAGGATCTGTTTTCAGTAGAATAGAAAGCTAGGCGAGTTGTACAGTGGGTAGGATGCCATGTAACTGATGCTAGATTGCTCGTTCTGGTGCATGATCACAGGCTCAGGACCTTACCGCCTGTCACTTGATAGACTGAGGCAGGAGGATCATGAATTTGAGGATAGCAAGTCTTATCTCTGTCTGACACTTTTTTGTATACATATATGTGGGTTTATATGTATATAGTATGTATATGTATATACACACACATAATGTATCACCACTAATACATATTATTTAATATTATAATATTAATATATTATATATATCAGTGTTGATTATAAAGCACAGTGCAGTTAACAGTGATTTTGAATTGATTTTAACAACTTAGAGTTGGTTCTCTCTTCCTATATAGACTTGGGGAAAAGCCAGGTCCTAAGGCTTGGTAGCAATGCTGTTACCTGCTGCAGGATCTTGTTTGCCTGACCTTGAATTCTTTATCCTCTTGTGTCTCCCTCCCACCACACCCAGCTGTGGATGAAATGGATTCTGAAAGTATGCATCACCTCATGGAGTTGTTCGGTGAATAGTTCTGCATAAAAAAACTAAATAACAACAGCAGCCTGGAAAGTAACACTGGGTTGATTGTGGGTTACAAAGAATTAGAACATTCTAGAATATAATGCTTATTTAACATTAATATGAAGTGACTGAGATCATTTGGCTTTTGGATGAACAAGCCCTCTTCAAGCCTTTCAGTCGTGCATATTTGTGAGCACTCGTGTATTGACAGTGGCGTTCTTGCAGATGGTGACCTCTCTTGGAGGAACACAGGTCTGTGTTAACTACAAGAATTAAGGTGAGGCTTCTGCCTCTATCCCCTACTCCACAGTCTCCTCATAGGAAGGTTGTGGTGTTCTGGGGATGGATTGTTGGTTCTGAAGGTTTACTTGAAGTGCTGAGACTTGGGAGAGGGACCCGTGTTGGTTTTGATTCTTACAGAGCTGGATCATAGGAATTCTAGCCTTCAGGTTTGGCTTTCTAAACGTTTTTGATACATCTTTAAATTTTTACCATTTTATTTTAGTTTTTTTAAAAATAAAAATATTTATTCACAAAACACTTCAATATTTTTGATGCATCTTTTTGACCTTTTCTGCACCCATACTATCTGAATCCAGGTTTCTCTTTTTCACTCTTTGTTATTAGATGCTATGCATCTGATTGCCTAACAACCCTAAATTTTAAATTAAAAGACCTACCTCTTCTCCTGTGCCCCTGCCCCCCAAAACACAACCAGAAATCTGAGTCAGGATGAGAGAGACAAGAGAGCTCCCTGTGAGAGGAATGTGGACATGCCTCACTTTCCAATAGGCCTGGGGACTGTTTCTTCTAGCATCTCACCCTGAGGAATAAAAAGTGTGAGGTACTCATCATTTAGCTATAAATTTATTCATTACCAAGAGCCACATCCCATTAATTTTAGGTAATTTGGTAATTCCCAGTAGCTTCTGCTGCAGCGTGAGATCCCCTCGGTTTCATGTCATGTTGGTCTCCAGAGAGATGAGAACTCTTTTATGTACAGAAACTCCAAAGGGCCAAACAGTTTTCAGAGTGTTCACTAGCTTAGCTGCGAGTTAGAATCTCCATGCACTCCCTCTTCCAGCCGCTTCTGTAGATTCTCTCTGAAGCTCAGCCTTGGCTGAAATGTAGATTATGAAGCGATATAGACTAGTGGCACCTGGGCTTCAGTAGTTCCCAAGAATCAGTCGCTGTAGCCCGCTGTTACCTGAGTATCTTTAATGCAACTATTCTAGATTATATGTAATTAAGATCTAGCCGTGTTTGAGTCATAGACCATGGGGGAGTTACATTTTAATTATCATTGTGACCTAGGACTGAGATTCTTGGCTGCCTTGACACATGTATGGAATCATTCACGGAACTGATTACCTGAAGCTGTGATGACTCCCGTGAGTTAGTTCAGCTGGTGGCGGCCTGGCCGCTCTCATGGCTGCTGGTTCAGCATACAGGGCCCATTCCAGCTTTCCCTGAACAATAACCAGAAAACAGTTGGGGTGGCAGAGATGGATTATTGAAGAGACAGTTTTCAGCATCTTTCTCTCTCCTCAGCCGCTTCTAGTTAGCCATCTCCTACACGTTGACTGGCTTCTTTTCTCTGGTTTCTCTTAGCTTCTCCGTGCTTGTAGAAGTGGTTTCCGGTTCTCTCTTGGAGCCACGTGTTCTTCTAGATTTGTCCCTCTGTTTGCCACCGTCGGAACTGAAAAATCTACTTTGCTTGAGTTTTTGTTAGTTGAGTGGTTGTTTAGCATTAAGTGAGACAATTAGATCTGGGGATTACATTTAAAAATTGAGAAAGGGTGCCATCAGTAGTGATGACCAAGCACTGAGGTGCTTTTAGGAATGAGTTTAAAGAAAACATTTCCATTTTGTGGAAAAACACCATGCAGGGAAAACATAGGTTTTTCAGATGATGGTTTATCGGTGTGCTTCTGGTAGGGTGCCTTGCTGACTTGCATGCGAGGAGGGACATAAGGGCAGGCAGATCTCCTGTGTGGCCACTGTGCTATTGACAGGGTAGACTTTTGTTTGAAGTTCTGCACACAGGACCCTGAAGCAATTCAGTCTGTTCCCTGACCTTCAGTGAACTTTATCTGAATCACTGTGTTTGTGAATAAAGGGAGTTAATTGAATTGTCAGTGGGGGGTTGGTGAGCAGTCCTGATGCTCAGGAGGACTGGTAAACAGGAGGATGGATACCTTAGACTTTTTGATCCTAAAAATAATTATGAGTCATAGATGAGCCAGTGAAGCAATAACTGCAAGACGTTCAGAACGTCTTAGATCAGAGCACGAATTAAGTCCCTGAGAAGGCTGGGTGAGTGCTAGGTGGTAGAGTATATTTGAGAACATAGTTCTAGTCTCTGGTGAATTACAGCCAAGACAGCACAAGGGCTTCCCACCATGGCGATTAAGGTTCTAGCTGTGGCCCGAGATAAATATTGATTTTTGAAAAACCCAATTTTTGAATCCCAGCTCATTAAGCTCTGCACTTTAGATCCTAGCCTGCATCACAGAAATTCACTACCCAATTTAGAAAAATATAAATTTAATTGTCTTTCCCTTGCCTTAATTTTCACTATGTTTTTCTTAGTGTTTGCTCTTTAAGCAATAGACCATGTTTTATTCTGAAATCTGTATATTCAAATTTATCGTCTCTGTTTTACAAAATAATTTATAAATTTATTTTAAAATACAGATGTATTAATTCAGCTTAAAATTTCCCCTTGTACAAACACATTTTTCCCTCTGAGTATATCTTAAAGTCCGTGTGTGTGTGTGTAGTGTGTGTGTGTGTGTGTGTGTGTGTGTGTGTGTGTGTATAAAAGGGTAGTTGCATGTAGAAGCTTAAAAAATATGGACTGTGCTAAGACATCTAATTTTTAACCACACATTGTTTTATCAATAAAATAAAGCAGTTCTTTATTGAAATTACCATAGAAGTAATGCCTTCAGCATTTGCATTAGTTTGTAGTATCAGAGTTAAGAGGAAGATATTGAACCCATGTAGATAAAAATTTAAATTGTTTTTATAATTTAACATTAAGTAAAGCAATGACAGTTTGAAAATGTATTTTCTTTCCTGTTTGAATCATATACCTGGTCTATATAGTGAGTTCAAGGACAGGAGAACTATATGGCGAAACACTGTCTTGAAAAACCAAACCAAACCAAACAAACAAACAAACAACAAGCCCAGCCAACAATACAAAATAAATGTGTTTTCTTTTTGGAAGGTTTGTATATCTATGATAATCATATCATTCATATATGCTGTATGTA
>PVIU01001256.1:212048-227276 GCA_004026605.1 Ondatra zibethicus
CACACACACACACACACACACACACACACACACACACACACAACCACAGCCATCTCCCAATCTTTAGCATGTACCAAACACACACACAGACACACACACACACACACACACACACACACACAAATTCACACTATAAGCATCATCTCTTTTTGTGGCTGGTGATTAAAAACTATAGTTTCATTTAAAACAGAGTTTTGTGTAAGTTGCTTTCTGACTCTGCTTTGCTAACCAGGCATCTCAACTTGAAACATAAATATGCTATAAATACTGCTGCAGTGTTCTTATGGATGTGCAGTTGTGGACAAGGCTTCACTTGAAATCCTGTTTCTCTGTTAACTGACATTTACCCTGTCTGGGCCTTGAGGCTCTCTGTCCTAAATTAAGTCACCAGGCTCTTGCACAGACCCAACGAGCTAATAAGTTTGATAGAATTTAATAAATTATAATTTTATCTAAATCCAAGGTAGTACTAAGTAAACGAAAATGAGGAAAGCCCTTTTAAGTGAGTTACATTCCTTTCCTAAGGAAATTCTGAACCAGTAAGCTAATCACCTCTTCCCCCAAGAGAATGAATTAGCTAATTATAAAGGGAGAGCCAGGGTCAGATTTAAGCCAATCTTTCTATTAGTCTGCGAGACTGCTTGGTTCATCGTTTGCATGGGGGAGTGCAGGAATTGCAGTCAGCAGGATGATGGGTTTGAAATAACACTGGGAAAGATAATCAGGTTTCCATCTGTGCTGTTGGAAGACAGAAAGGGTGCCCTTCCTCTTCCACGGTTCCTCTTCCACAGAGCTGAAAGAGAAAAAGAAGCTAACCTCTCGTGTGATATTATTTTCAGAAGAGTTGAGAGACAAAGGCTTAAATGATTCTCTCGGCACGGCGTGGTCACTGGGTGGGTTTTAGGGAAACTAGGGAGCTACAGGTTAGAAGCTGGCTTCTGTGTTCGGGTCTGGAAGTTAATTCTGTCTGTATGTGTGCATGTTCTTCTCATGGATCGTTTTTGAAATCTGAAGGCCTCCTCTCCCGTAGTAAGAAAAAGCCAAGAAGAAAATCAGAGTGACCTGCAGCTCCTGGGTAAGCCATGGGGTGGGATCTCAGCTTGACTCAGTGGAGATTTGGTGGCTGAGCTGGACCCAGAGGTACAGGCGCTGGCAGTGATCTTGAAAAGGACCCGTTCCCCTTGGCACGTGCTTAGCAGAGTGAAGAAAAAGCTCCTCAACAGATAGGTGTGATTCCCAGCAGGCGCTCCTCAGTGTATGTGTTATTGAACCAAACAGAGAGCATATCACGTTTGATTTCAGGACAGTTTGTAGCCGTGTGCTCCTTCCCATAATTCCCAAAGTAACAGTGGTGAACAGATGAATAATTTCTCAAGGGCTTTAAAAAATTCTAATAAATGACATGAAGATTTCATGTATTTTCAGGATTCACTTATAATCCATTGGAAATCCTTCACCAAGTTTGGGGTACTGTATATTTGTACAAAGAAATGAGAAAAATTAAGCAGGCCAGATCTTTAAAGCAAACAGAAGCAAATTAAGGACATTTAGGATTTCTCCTAGTTGGGTGTCGCCACGTGCAAGTTGTTTGTCAGAGTGTTCAGAGAACAGTCAGGAAGAGATAGACGATGAATTTCCACTTGCCATGGTGAACAGGGCATGTTTCAGTGCCGTCCAGTAGCTGTGCTCCATCCTTAAAGCTGAGTCACTGGTGCTGTTCTGTACTGTGCTTGTAGAGTATGGCTGTTTAAGAGCTGAAGGGATATTCTGCAGTCATTTCTACAGATCTCGATTGGAGAACGCAGAATGTGCTTTACTGATCTGCCCATGCTGACGTTGGACTTCTTTTGTTGTTCCTATGTACCTTAAATACAGTAGGCCTTCTGTAGGCAGAGTTCTCTGTCCCTCCAGCCAGCTCCCAAATAGACACACAGAGACTTATTATTAATTATAAATGCTCAGTCGGTAGCTTAGGCTTGTTACCATCTAGCTCTTACCGCTTAAATTAACCCACGTTTCTTTAATCTGCATACTACCACTGGCTCCGTACCTCTTGTCAACAAGACAAGTTCATCTTGCTGTTCCCTGTGCATCCTGGCGACTCTGCCCTTCTTTCTCTCCTCCCCTTTTCCCTGTCTGAAAGTCTAGCCTAAGCTCTTCCTGCCTAGGTATTGGCCATTTCACTCTTTATTAAACCAAGGAGAGCGATACGTCTACACAGTATACAAAAAGGTGATTCCACAGCAGCTGTTGGAGTGTTCTAGCACAGTGACTCTATGAGATCTACAGTCCCAGCTGACAGTACCAGCCTGAACTTTTTTTTGGTTTTCTTTACTTTTAATTGTGTACATGGAAACTAGTTAGAATGCCTTTTAGTTCTCAAAAATACAACTTTTCTTTTGACAACAATGACCAAGACACCTACTTTGAATTCTGTAACCTATAATATGTCAGATGGGATGGAATTAGAAGCCTTTCATGTTGATGAACATATAGCTTTTCCGATAAGATACATAGGAAAGGCTAATTTCATATTTTTATTCATATTTATACTATGGACCTGCTGCATCTTCATGTAATTTCATGAGCTCCTTGAAAGAGGCACTGTAGCAGCTGATCCTTAGAGAATCTATTCCTCTCAGCTCTTGACAGTTTATACAATGTACAGTCTGGGTTAATGCTTCCAGTTGGTCACTCATGGACAATGTATGGGAAACGGTTTACAAAAGCAAACCATTTCATTGGAGAAGTCAGAAGGCTTTCTCTTACTAAAATATACTGTGAATGATTTTGCTTAGAAATTGTTCGATTCTCTTTGTCATTTTTAAATTAAAAATTCATGTTCTTTGCTTTTCTGTACAAGACTGATGTATAACGATTTTGTAGTCAAATACTTGGGACTTCCTCCTAGTTCAGATAGGGTGAAGAATGCTCCAGTAGGAATGGAAGAAAAAAGTACTCATTAGGTTTTACCCAAATTTTTATAATCTATCCTTAAAGATGAAAAGTTAATGAAACCCATTGAAGTGGGAAGCATACCTGAGGTAACTTTTAGTGAATGATATTTGTGTGTGAACATGAGAATAACTGGGAATCCATGTAGAAGATAGCCGTTGGATAACATACCCTCCGTGTGTCAGCTGAGAAGCTGAGGGAGAAAAATAACAAAAGTGTGCCTGGCTATTCTCATGCGGATTAGTTATTTTCTTTTTCTTTTGCTTTGATAAAATACCATGGCCAAAGCAAATGAAGGAAAGAAAGGTTTTATTTTTCTCTTACAGTTCCAGAGGGAGGGAGTCCATCATGGCTGAAAAAGCAGGCAGATGCAGGCAGCAGAGAGCCCCTATTTCATCCCCATAAAGGAAGGCAGGGAGGGGAGGGCAAGAGAGAGAATGAATACAGCTGGGGCCAGACTGTGAGGCATCCAAGCCCTCCCCAGAGATGCATCTCCTCCGGCAAGGCTCCGCCCCCAAAGGTTCTGTAGCTTTACAATTAGCTCCACCAATGGGAGCCATGCGATGAAATATATGAGACTGGGAGACATTTCTCATTCGAGCTTCCACACAGCATGTACAAATGAAATGAATAATTCATCCTAGAAAAGATTTTGCCTAATCAGATAAGTATATTTTCCTTTGAGCATCAGACAATATAAATGGTTTTTAATGAAAGATCTTGCTCCCTGGCTGGGACGAGCAGAAGATTTTCTTGAAGAAAATTTACTGTTAGGCTATAGATAGATTTCCTATCTCTCAGTTTATAATTTAATGGGTTAAAATGAAGTAGAAATGTTTCTGAATGGGTTAATTTTGCCTTTTCCATTGCCTGTTATTTTTGTAAAATAAATAAACTGGAGGTAGGCAACCAAAATCCCAGGCCCCAAGACATGTTAATTGTGAGCATAAATCATGAGGTGTACATAATACCATCCTAAGAAATTATCCTCTGAAATAGTCTCGCAGGATTTGAAAATGGAAGTCTGTTGCAAATATTCTGGCTTCCGTTGAATGTAAATATTCATATGTATTTGGAACACAGCTGTTGAGCTGGCAGGGAACCATGTTTTCTTCCCAAGTGCCATTGTCACTTTTGTTTCTAAAGCCAATGTCTTTGCATTTTATGATGGTCATGATAGCACGGTGTGCCAGGACCTAGAGTACATTAGTCCCACCTTAAGAACACTTCTTCCTGGAAAATGGCCACTGGGAATGCTTAGGAATGTTTGCTTGGCTTTTGTGCATGTAAACCCAGCTCTGGTCTTACTGTGGGGGGCGGGAATGCCATGGTGCTTTTTGCTGAACAAATTAGAAAATCCTTAATAGTGAGGTAGAGTTCCCATATTCTCTTAGCAGTCTCAACAATACGTGTAGACAACCAGTCTGTATTGTTACACAGTATGTAATTTGTTAAGCACCCTGTCTGGGGATGAGAGCTGTATGGCATGTATTGAATATTCATTTCTAAGGTTGTTTTAATTCAAATAAAAAATAAAGCTTTGGCCAATAGATTTCGTTGTTCAGCATTGCTGGTTCAGTATGATATTTAATTTCCCCTTTGAAATTGTGTGTGTGTGTGTGTGTGTGTGTGTGTGTGTGTGTGTGTGTGTGTGTAGTTAAGATTTTGAGTATTTCTATTAGAAGCTCAGCCTTGATTGTTTTTAACAATAGCTCTTAGTGCTTGTCACTGAGGGTGTAAAAGTGACATTGCATACTATGGAATTTTTCCTTACTTTTTTTCCCCTGTTCTTTGACTCCTCCACATTATTAATGGATTTTCAAATTACTAAATAAATGTTGTTTTTGTCATATGTCATGGTCAGATATTTAGGAAAATTTCAGCATAATGCCATAAAATACTCCTCATGTGTATGTGTGTGCATGTTACACACACACACACACACACACACACACACACACACACACACACAATAACTGTGCAAACCAGAAGACTGTTTTGAGCATTGTTCCCCAGGCACTGTCCACCTTGTTGTTGTTTTTTTTTTTCCCCATTGTGGTCTCTCTTCATGACCTGGAGCTCATAACATAGTCTAAGATGGTTCTTCAAACCTCGGAGATCTACTTGTCTTTATGAGTTTCGGAGTTTTTAGAGCTTGCCACCAGTACTGTCTTTTTTTTCTTCATATGTTTTGGAGTCTAATTGAGGTTCTAAAGATTGAAAAGCAAGAACCTGGCTAACTGAATTATGTATCTAATCCATTCTTGCATATCAGAGCTCACAGTGTAGCTGACGTCCTCAGCCGCACGCTCCACTGCCCCTCTGACTCTAAAGACTCAGAGAAAGTAGGACTCTTCATATTGATTCCAAGACTTCTGCTCAGTGTCTGACACACCACAGTCACTTACCCGTGCTTTTTGAATGAGCAAGTTCAAATCTTTATCAGCTCTAAGCAAAAGGAACATGAATGTATTTGTGGCATGAAGGAACTTTTGGATCTCCAGGAAAAATGATGGGAACAAATTAGTGGTAGAGAGAGCCTTCTTTATTGGTTTCAGATTGCTTGTATGATTTAGTTCTTAATTTTTAAATTTAGCCTCAGAATGATACTTATTTTTCTGTTATCTATGTACATGTCTGTCTCTGTCATCTACCTATCATCTCTCTCTCTCTATCTTCTATCATCTATCTACCATCTATTTATTTAATCTATCTTTTAAATTTATTCCTTTTCTTCCTCCTCCTGTTACTCTTTCTTTTTTCTTTGCTTTCCATCTCTTTATTTTAGTTTAGTGTTTTATTTTATTTATAAATTCTTAATAAATCTGATAGGAAAAGTCAGAGTCTTACCATGTTGCTTTGGTTGTCCTGGAACTTATTAGCTGAAAGCTAACATCACCAAGTTCTGACAAAAAAAAATAGTAAGGGATCAATCCTCAATCCCAGGACCTTTTGAATGAGTGTTTCCCCCAACCCCCTCTGCCCCACTTTTGCTTACTCCACTGGGACCTCCCCACCCCCATGCCAGTCCCATCCCTAAGGCAGGCTTTGAGTCTGTCCTCAGCACTGGGCTCCTGCTATTTTTGTCACTGTCCTACTGGAATGATGGTTGAGCTGCACTTTCCACTGTTATGCATGATGTTTTCCCTATGCTTTTCCTAAATCAATTGTTTCCAGAAAAATATTTAAACAGTAATTAGTATTCAGTCTTCCTGATATTGGTGTGAAGTTGACCTTACACTATCACGCACTATGACAAAACTTGGGTGTGACTTTTTTTTTTAATTAAGGGGGGAAATTCAACAATGATGGGGGGATGCATGCTTCAGCTTTTCCACAGTTCAGTTCCAAACTTGATTTTTCCAAACGGAAAGAAAAGATAGTAATTCAATAATACAGTGCAGGTTTTTCCTTAGTTAATATAAACTAAGTAATCTTTAATAATAAAATTGAGTTACTTTTTGATCTATTATTTGTGTTCGTGGAATCTGTGAGGGTAAAGTCTTGGTCTTTGGACATCTTCGTCTTTTCTCTATTCCTTAGGATAAAGAAAACACGAGTGTTATTTTCACAGTTCCACGACACCCTCTTCCTTCTCACCTTTTCTTTGTTCCCCTGATTTCTCTCTGCATTCTTTCTTTGTTGTTTGTTTCTCTTTGCTCTCCTTCCTTCTATCAGATGTATTAAGAATCTCTTCAGCCAGGCAACGGTGGTGCACACCCAGCACTCAGGGATGCAGAGGCAGGCGGATCTCTGTAAGTTCAAGGCCAGCCTGGTCTACAGAGTGAGGTCCAGGACAGCCAGAGCTGCTCCATGCTGGATTTTCTAAGTCTAATTATAACTCAAAAGCTCTAAAAAGGAGAGGGGAGTAATGTGCTATGGCATTTCCTCTTGTATGCCCGTTGATAAGTCTTTGTTCATGCTAGGATCCTTGAGCCTCACTCAGGACCTCTGGCTGAGTGTTCACCTGTGCAGAAAGTAGGCAAGGTGTGGTTTAACTTATTTAGTAGGGTTAGGATTGTGATGCTTTGACCTCATCCAGTTACTTTGTGCAATATCCATTATGTGCAGGAGGTTGTGCCTATACTCACTATTGATCTCGAACATGTTGCCAGGGATACCCATGTAGATATTGAACAGTGGACATGACAGTCCTCTCCAAGTGAATACATGATACACCTGTGCATCTAGTACTTAGACATTAGAAGGGTCTGTTCCTTTCCTCACCGTACTGGGGATGAGATGGATATGTGAAGCTAAGCTAATTTGTCAAGTTGTAGATTCTGGCTACTTTCTCTGCTAACTTGACAATCTGTATAAACAGCACACCATACTATTCCTCTTGCTTGCCATGTAAACAGAATTAGACTTGATAGTCTAAAAATTGAATATGCTTTTGGAAAGCTATTGAGAACACTGATTTATATAATGGCTTAGGTGCTTTAGCATGGTATAGCAGATGGGATTGAACTGCTGTACCTGTCTGCACACCCAAACTCTGTCACTTAATAGCAGTGTGAATTTGTAAGAGATGTTTAGCTGTTCTTTCTTTGCCTGACACATGGCTAAGCGGTGTTTCCAAATGTGAAGTCACAGGTGGCACTCTGCAGGCGATGGAGCGAAGTGCCTTTCCTTCACAGCATCCGTACGTGAGCTAAGGACCCAGCTTGTAAAGCTGCATCATCCTCAGATTCTTCTCTTCGATGCCCTTCTTTGATACGAAAGTTCAAGACTTTAGTTGTTTTTTTTTGTTTTTTTCTTTCTTTCTGTCGGTTAGGTCAGAAAGTGGTTTGATGCGAGATGTTCTGAGTCTGTGCTGTGCTATCTGTCCTCTCCTGGGTAGGCTTTGCATCTTTCTGCCCCTTTATTGCTCTTGTGGAGGCTTAGTGATGTGGCCTTATACCAAGCGGATGGTGTTTTATTTCTAAGTTTTTGTTAGATGGCGTTTATCTTTTGTTACAATCTATTAAGGTATATGACACTTTGAATATAGATTTTAAGTATTATAGAACAAATTCTATATACAGGGTTTGCCGTAGTGCAAGTTGTATAATCATCTAATTAGGACTTTACAAAATAATTAAACAAAAACAACTAAAGTGAGTTTGTTTTCGTTAGAAGTAACATTGGGGTTGGAGCGAGGACCAAACTTTAGTCCGAAGCACACATAACTGGCCCTTCATTTCCTTTCATAGAGGAAATGCCAAGAAAAAGAAAAATATGCTTGAACCATAACTAATTCAGAAAACATTGTTTTGCTTAGTAGGAAGCTGGAAGGTTAAGAGTAGTGGAGAAAACATTTATTGATTCATTTTCTAGAAATAGCAATGAGGGATTTTAGAGAAATCTATATAATGCATAAAAATCATAACATTCTGTTATTAGCACCCTGCACAACTATGTGTATGCGTTTCTTTGAGTGTGTGCATGTGTGCGAGTATGTGTACCTCAGACTCACATGCATTTGCATCTGTGAGTGCAGGAGCACCTGAACCAGCGTGTGGTAGTGGATGTCAAAGGACAACCTCAGGTATCACGTTTTTCTTCCACCTTCAGTGAGGCAGTGTGACTTGTTTGTTGCTTTGTACTTAGGCTAGACACGCTGGCTTGTGACATTGCTGTTCTTCCGTCCTCTCCTCCTATCTTCTCACAGGACCACTGGGGTAACAGATGGAAGTTACTGCAGCCAGCATTTTCATGGAGACTAGGGGATTCATCACAGTTACTCACAATTGCATCTCAAACCCTTCAGCAACTGGGCCACCTCCTCAGCCGTTAGCTCTGAACATTCACATTGCTTAAACAAGTCTATACACTTTTATAGTTTGATTATTTTTTTTCTTGGCTAAACTGTTTTCTGTTTATTGGAATTTCTGAGGCGCACACTGTCTTTCTGGTTTGAGGACACGTGCCTGTTGGATGACTGTAGCAGTGTGTGGCTGTGTGGCTGTTTATGTTGTCAGCTGCAGACGTTATTATTTCAGTATCCCTCTTGATTAAATGACTTTCCAGCAGTCACCCTCACCTCACTGAACACCAGGAAAGACGGTGTGGGTGTATGTCTAGTCAGGGTGTCTGTGTCAGCCGTCAGAGCTTACCAGATGAGACTGTTGTAGCCAAATTTGGCCCTTTGCGTTCATTCTTGTTTGGTTCGGTTTGAGTTTTCCAGGAGACCTCTCCGGTGATTTTAGTGGCTAGTCCTGCCAGTTAACGCATTGTAAATAACATCTCAGAATGCACGAATCTGAGACAAGGAGTTATCATACATCACCTCGCTATGGGAAAGTAGAATTCTCTAGTGTGATCTCAAGTTTTGTGTACCTAAATAGGCAGGACGAGAGCTCCCTCTCAATTCTGCATGTCAGCGTCTCTGGCTGGGCACAGGGCATCCCTAGATGTTGGCCCCCGATGATTCCTGATATTTTTCCTATTGAATCACAGCACAGGGAGATGGTACTTTTTTTTGTTTTTTTTTGTCTGTGTTTGGTCTCATTTTATTGACTCTAGTAATTGCTAGCAGTAAATATTTCACAGCACTTAGTGGATGATGGGTGTTGCTCTAAGATGTTATATGATCTGCATTCTTATTCCGTCCTGACAAGACTTTTCAGCTGTTATAATCCTTACGTTGCAGATAAGGAAAGGCTTTACATTCAGATGAATTGTATAGCTTCAAGGAGATTTGAACTCAGATGCTGGGTATCTGGGAGCCTTAGGACAAACATACTCATGTAGCCCAGTCTGCATAATGAAAGACCCTAAAATCAAAAGGAAGCAAGTCTCTTATTGGAGAGACGTCCGCTGTAATTGATGGGACGCACCTATGACTGATGAGCTACACTTTCTCTAGTGAGGATGTGGGAGGTTGCCCTGGACCCCTGAGCACAGATGGAGAAGGTTGGAAAAACAGGAGGTGCCTTTGGCTTCTGCAGTTTTATCAAGGCCAAAAAAAAAAAAAAAAAAAAAAAAGCCAAAGGTTTTTCTTCATTTTTAACTAGCTTTGGAAAGATAAACGTAACTGCCTCTTAGAGCCTTCCATTTGCAGGCATTGCATGGGTATTTTCAGCTCAAGCCTGGAGGTTATCTCCTGGATTCACAGGATACATATAATACAGATTGGTATGGAATGATGAACATTACTACTCATCACATGGAAACATCTCACGAGTGTGAAGCATACATGAATATTGTCCTAAAGGTCAATTTTATTGATGTTGGAAATGGTCCAGTCATAAGGTGGTTTTTTTCGTTCGTTCTTCCCATCTGTAGCATTATGAAGGCAGCCAAGGTAGTTTGAAGAGAAATCAAAGATCGAGAGTTTATGTTATGTTATAGTTTTAAAGTTACCACATATTGCTCTGTACCTTCAGATAATATCAACTTAAATGAATATTCACCATGTACTGCTAAATAGATACTGTTCATTGTGTTTAGTAAGTGATGTTAAGGCCTTTAGTGTGTGTAGTATGAGAGTCAAACCCAGGGATTCATATGTGCCAAGCAGGGATTCATATATACCAGTGGGCCAAATCATCCTTTGTTGCATGACAGTACAGTGTGTGGCTGAATACATGCTGCTAATTGATAGACAAATATATAAACTAATTCGTTTGTGATTTTGAGTAAACTCTATGACCAGTTTTTCTTATTCTATTAGTATTAATAAGTTAATCTTACTCTATCACAATTCATGATATCATGAACTGACATCTTTGTCAGTATAATCGGTTAATTTGTGTATGTTTTCTTGAAGCACATTGTAAACGTGTGTCATGTAGACCGAGTTTTATGAGAATAAAGTTGAAAAATTTATCACCCTCCAACATAATCACAAAGATGCCTGTCATCTGAAAAACCATGCTGTAGTTAATAAGTCCCATTAGCCGTGTTTAACAAATGTTACGGAACATGCTTAACACATGTTATTGAATCTCTCTTTTTAGAACATTTTTGTATCTTTATGTCTTGGCTTTATATTTTACACAATTTATAGCCCAACACTATAGTTCAGAAATATGTGTCTATATGTAAAATTTGGCATCCTTGGAAAGCATGATAGCCAGCCAGTCAGAAAGTCAGTCTCTCTCTGTCTGTCTCTCTGTCTCTGTGTGTGTATGTGTGTTTGTGTGTATGCGTGTGTGTATGTTGTGTCTTGAAACACTCCTCTGAAGTCACAATACACACAGCATAATTTTCTTATTTTCCAATGAAGATAGATAGTAGTACTGATTAGCCAACAATTTGGGGATCGTTCATTTTTAGTGCCTGTTTTCAAGGTAAGTTCTTTGCCAAGCTAGTTCGATGGTGCAAATGTTTATGCAGTGGGCAGATTTTTTGAGTTGTCAATACGTCAAGGGTAATGAGAATTTTCAATTACACAACAAACTGCTGGCATCCAGAGCAAATAGAACCAGTGGGAATTCACTGAAGCACGAGAAAAACAAATAACAGAAAGTGTACATACTTAAAAAGTTGAGTTCATTCTTTCTACCAAGTGCTGCACTGAGCACTTAAGGCAAGTCTGCCTTTTCAACATCCTGTCACCATCGTTCCAGAGAAACAATCCTATTTTCCCTGTGTAGGCTGCGGGAACTGGTTTCATAAGGGTTTTCTCAAGGACATATCCTTGTCTAGCACAAATGTGAGCATAGCAATTACATAATTCAGAACTAATAACCACTACACCTCACTGCATTTAGACCTTGGATTCTTCTCCATATTGCTTGAAATTGTCAACAACAGGTTGGCTAAAAAGCTTTTAAGAACTAAGTCTAGAAGAGGTGTACTTTAACAAAATTATAGCCTGTCTATGAGGTAGGACATAGCCGAGACGGAAAATACTGGATCTTCTTTAGTAGCCAAGCTGGTTGGAATTATCCTGAAGGACGTGCTTACCTGTGGATCAGCCCATCAGAGAACGAACGAAAGCAAAACGGTGTCATTTGTAAGCTGAGTAATGAAGCTGTTATTGATCATGAGATATATATATATATATATATGAATTTTCCCCTAAACGGAGTGCCAATATTCAAGAAAACAAGAGCCAAGTAAACTGTGGAAGGAGTCAGTTGCATCCAGCATAGATCCCCTTGTGTTAAAGACTTACTCAGTGAGGTGGGAAGCATATGTGGGTTAATCAATGCACAACTGATTTGGGAAGCACTCTGTCTGCCACGGTGGGAAGGAATGGTAAACTCGGCAGAGGGAAAGGACATTTTTCAGGAAAGCTGGAAGCCAAATGCATTTGTTTTTCAGGCCACTCTTAATTCTCTGTAGACTTGCGTTTAAGTCACAGTTTATGTAGAGATGTAGTAGATTTAAGGACACTTGGAACAGTGATTGTGCTTGGTGCCCTGGCTTCCTCTCCTTATTGTCAGTGTAAACTTGGTAACTTCATTTCTTATGTAAGAAAAATAGGAAAATGTGACCTACATCATATTCTCATGGTGTGCCAATGAAATAGCACGTCTGAATATCTAGACTTTATCCAAGATGTTATTGATTTACTGCTCGATTAGTTGGCATTATTGCTATTATTAATGCCTCCTGTTCTCTTTGTTTCTTAATTTTGTTTTCAATTGGAAACTTGGGAGTGAAATTGAATGATCCTTAGGAGTACAGTTGAACTTTCTGCATATTAAAACAGTTTAGGGCTGGTCCAGCCATTTGTGGAATGTCTTATGAATATGAAAGATAAGAAAATTAATGGAGGCAGCAATTGCTTTATGTTTTAAAACAAAAGCAAAAAGCCCGATCAAACACAAATTAAAGAAAACTGGTGACCAAAAGTTATTTTATTGAATATTTGATAATTTAAGCCTGAGGAGCATTTATAGAGAAAGGCAGCTTAGTTTTAGATGTGGCATTTGAATACGAATGGTTCTGAGGTCGCTTGATGAGGGAGGTAAGCAAGACATTGGCTACTCATGAGGAATACAGAGGAAGTATTACTATGCAAACCATGGCACAAGCATTTTACAGATATCCATTTGTTTAATGTTCCGTTTACAAAAGGGCAACTGTAGTACAGAATGGTTAGACTGTTTGAGATAATAAAGTTTCCCTAAGCAGTCTGGATTCTGAGGTGGTACTCGTTGCCCTTCACTGAAGTATCTCTGAAAGGCTTGACGAAATTGTGCATGAATTCATGGAGTTACTAACTGGAGCATTGGACAGCCGGGGCAGCCGACCTTTGGCTGTGAGAGTAGGGGCATTATGAGGAGGTCACGCTGCCATGTGGAGCAGTCCGGCCATTATTGAAATAATACAGACTAGAGTATAACCGAGAAAGCAGGCCGATAGTTGCCATGGTGATGATGAAGCAAGCCTGGTGGAGCGAACTTAGAGTCCTCTAGGTCATGGACTCTTTAGAGTCTGTTAAGTGACTTCCTTCTAGAAATCTGTACAGAACAAGAAATTGCAATGGAAACCAAACCCTCTAAACCCTTTATTTACTTCAGTTTTCACCCAATCATTCTTTTCTTTTTTTAAACAAATTATTATCTTTTGAATACTTACTTTTTAAAAAGAAAGTGTGCAGTTTTTACTTTGTGTTTGTTTGCAATCCTGTAGTAATCCTGCCTTAAGTATTTCATGGTTTTAGATAGCTGTTCTCAGTAACTTTCACAAAATCAATGTTAGCAGATTTTTATTGGCTCCTGACCTTTCTAGCCCAGCTTTTCCCGCATAAATATAAATCATGGCTGTGAAATTGTTTATGTCTTTCTGCTTTTGTTGCTTGTGAACAAAAGTGGGCCTGAGACCTTGTGGCTAATTGTTTGGTGTCCGTAGCAAACAGCTCACTCTGTGTTTCCTTATTAATGCTTATTTAATAGCTCTGTCTTTCGTTGGTAAAGTTATTTACCAGAAGAGAAAGACAGCAGCTGTATTTTCAAAATGTATCTTCATGGCCTGTAAATCTGCAGCTCTCTGTCTCTGTCTCTGTTTCTGCTTCTCGGACACACTTTTTTCGTCCCCTGGGCAAGATGCCCTCAGGGTAATTAGTATCTAGTGGCGTGGGAGTTCAGAAGATGTTGGGTGACTGATTATTGTTTTGTTTATCATTTGGTGAAAGTAATAATTGGGTCCCCCTTGGCTGTGTGGGGAGTCATTATAGTCAATACCTATGAGGGATTGATTGTTCTAGTAAAACTTGTGCTATGGAGGATTTTGCTTTCACACACACACACATACATACACACACACACACACACACACACACACTTTCACAGCTTAATAAGCTAAACTGTGATTTCTCTTCCACAGGTCATAAAAACTTTGGAGTGTTGAAATTCTCTTTGTATTTTAATACCCCCAGAATGCTTACTATACTTTGGACAGTTGGTATCTCTATGATGAAAGTATAAGTTAAATTATTTCTATGTTATAGTGAATAGCATAAAAATCAACACGTATCAATCTAGTTGGAAGAAGCAGTAGTTTCTGTCAATTTCGTCCTCTCATGGAAATCTTTTAGCTTCACCCTCCCATCTATTTTACTTCACACTCATAACACGTTTTGTTTGGACAGATTGTGAGACTTTTCCTCTGTCAGTATTTAGAGAATGAGTGTACCCTACAGATTTAAAATACATACACCTGAGCAGCTGTAGAGTTGGCTCAGCAGTTAAGAGCAGTTGCTGCTCTTGCAGAGGACCCAGGTTTGATTCTTAGCCCCTACATAGCAGCTCACAACTGTTTATAATTCCACTTCCCAGGGATCTGATGCCCTCGTCTGACCTCCTCAAGCTAAAGGTTAAAAACTTTACATAGCCAGGACACACCTCTTTTTAAATATTCATATTAAATGAAGTTTTACACTTAGTTAGCATGTATGTAAGTGGTGCACGCACACACATGCCAAGACATCCATGTGGAACTCAGAGGAGAACTTGCAGAAGTCTTTTCTCTTCTTCGACCACATGGGTCCCAGTGATTGAACTCAAGTTATCAGACGCAGTGACAAGATCCTTTAGCCACTGAGCAATCTTGCTGCAGGAAGTCATTTACAGTTCTGTTTAATGATAGTGTATTAAAGTGCTGTTACCTGCTTGTCTGCCTTTGCATCGGGATACTCCATATAGTAATGTAAAATAAGGAATTATCACAGAATGTGGCATGTTTACCATCAGGGACACCATGGGAGTGCCTTGGTGTCCCTTAGGGACATGGTGAACACAGAAATGTATACCTTGCATACTCAACGGATTCCAGGCTACTATTTCTTTTGATTGCATATCCTGAAATAGCCTCCCCCTTTCCTGGAAACTGAGG
>PVIU01001257.1:0-226873 GCA_004026605.1 Ondatra zibethicus
AGAAGAAGAAGAAGAAGAAGAAGAAGAAGAAGAAGAAGAAGAAGAAGAAGAAGAAGAAGAAGAAGAAGAAGAAGAAGAAGGGAGTTTGCTCTTTTTAAAGATACTTTGTCATTAGGCTCCAATCATACAAAAATATGCTCTTTCTATTTTCTTCCATCTAAAATCAAATTGACTTAGATTGCTGATGAATCACTAGGGAGGAGATAATTTTAAGGAGATAAGACAAAATATCAGAAGAGATTTCTGACTGGCCTTTGGGGTCATATGGGTGTCTATTATAGTATTTAATATTGAACTCACTATTAATGACTCTGTCCTGCATTAAAAGTGGCCAATATGGTCATGATATTATAGCCTGTCTTTCTTCTCAGTTTGCTACAACTCGTCACCACTAGGTGAGCATTTATAAACATGAGCTTGTTTCTTTTTTCACACTCAGGAAGCTGTTAGGAAGATTCTTCTTTTCCTTCCCTCATCAATAAATGATAGTCCACTTTTCATACAAACATGTAAGGCTGAGGACCTTCCATGCCCCTGATCAGGTAGAGCCACCTTCCTGAGATATAGTCACTCATCCTGAGAGGAATGATAGGCCTCTGAGTCAGTTCTGAGAAATGAACATGCATAGAGACAGAGAAGTGATCGCTGCCCTTGACATACTTTAAATTATGGAAACAAGATGGTAATGAGCTGTCTATGAGGATGGTTCAGAGGACATACGTTTGGAAGATGATATTAGGTGAAGTTAAACAGGCATGTTTTAAGGCTCTATGCTGTTGATGTCCCCTTAACTATGGAAGTCTGTATGTACCCAGGGCTCCTCTGGATTGGGTGGTTTGGTAGATGGATAGAACAAGAAGCACATCTTTTAGGATTCCGGCATTGTGCTGGCCCCTCTCACCTGGCAAGATGCACTCATGCCGTACTCTAGCCAGCCCAGGGGCCTATGGTTGCTATGTCATTAAGTAGTCTGTATGCAGGTGCAAAAGGACCCTTTAAGAGACAAGCTCTGCCCATTCCGGCTCTCTTCCTGCTGTTTTTCTGAGGAGGCGAGCAGGTCCCCCTCTCCACTCTCTTCCCTCCCCTTTCCCCTTCTCTCAATAAACTCCTCACCTCAGCTCTGTCTGTATTGGCATATTTGTCTGTCCCTTACCTGCCATGGGCTCTCACCTACTGCCAAGGTCTGTCCCGTGCAGAAATCATTACAGTATCCAGGTAAATTTGTTCTAAGTTTCTTGCTTAGATCACATTGGATAGGAAAGGGAAACTACTGTATATATTTCCAGCTCTTGTTTCTTTAGCCTCCCTTATAAGGTTATCATATGGATAAAAGGTGACTGATGTTTAAAGTCCGAGCACAATGTTAGGCTCTTAGTAGCAGTTTAGTATGTGCTATGCCAAACTCAGTACTAAAGACTACAATCAGGATCTAAGATCCATTTTTAATTCTGTCTACAAAGTTCAGTTCTACAGGTCTTGGTATCACATTTTCTGTTGTCGTTTTGGTTCGTCTTTTCTGGTGTAGGGGGTTTGTCTGTCTATGTGTTACTTTTATTGGTTAATGAATAAAGAAGCTGGCTGGGCATATAGCAAGGTAGAAGGAAGGCGGAGTCAGAGAGAAGCCATGTAGCCCCACTGGAGAGAGACGCCACCACGTGGTGATACACAGATTAATAGAAGTGGGTTAAATTAATATGTAAGAGTTAGCTAATAAGAAGCTAAAGCTAATGGGACAAGCAGCGTTTTAAATAATATAGTTTCTGTGTAATTATTATGCTTCTGGGCAGACGGGACGAATAAGCGCCCTCCTCCTACACTTTTCTCTAAAAAGAACCTGACTTTGATAACCCAAATGCTAATTTCAATTCAGCTATAAGTCAGTAACGTGATGCCTAGCTAACCATGCATCTAAACAGTAAATATAGCGTATTTCAGTGGGGCATACTTTATACTTCGAGTGCCACCTACAGCTTGGAAATGATGTGCTTACACAGAGTGCCCTAACAGAGTAGCTGAAAAGCATTTAGGAGGATGACTTTTACAAAGTTAAGGCATACTCAGATGGATCCTCAGAAGTGAGAAGCCAACTGGCTGGGTCCCACATCTGGAAAGACGAAGGATGCCATGCTCCCATGTCCCCTGCAGAAGTGTGAGTGGGCACCAACTCTGTCTACTTGGTAGAGGGCTGAATCACTTGGGAGGTTAACTAGATGTTTAAAACCACAGTTACTCCACTCTCCTGCCCAGTCCCCTTCTTTGTTGGCTTGTCTGTTTTGCATGGGAGCCAGAGAGCAAGAGACACTTGTACCAGTGAATCACTTCAGTCTGGCTCCTGGACTGTTGATTTGATGGAGTAAACAAGGGCGAGAGTGGGCTCCATGAAAAATACCCAGCTAATATCTGCTTTTAAAAGTACAACATTTAAATTTGATTAATGGTTGCAGAGAGTATGTTATCTGCAAGATTACTAAAACTAATCATAGTGTAATTATAACGATGAATTATTAGCCCACTTGGTTTTGTACAAGCGTAAAGGGAACATGACAGAAATGAAATTATAGTGTACACTCCAGCTTCACTGTCAAGTATCATTGTGAAGCCACTGTGGCCTTGACTCCATGATTAAATGATGCCAGATGCCATAAAGACTCTTTTCAGGGTCTTGAGAAGAAGCAGCTAACTTGGACATTTTTTATTTCCTTTGTCCTTGGATTGAGAGTACATGTATGACTGCATACAAAGCCAGTCCTGTGCTGGTGACATGCAACCAAGATGGGTTCCTCCTCATTGTAGTCCATAGTTATAGTTCCATTTATAATGTATTATAATGTATTCCAGAAAGTATTTGAAAGTTAAAAGTTTGGAGATCAAGCAATAGGCGTAATTATTTTGTGTGATCCACGAGGAGAAAGCGTGATGCTTCAGAGATCCGAAAGAGTATAGTAAAATCCCTCCTCACTGTGACGATGGACTCACTTTCCCAGAGTCCAGGCGAGTCTGGACAGAAGACCTTCCTCTAGGGATCTGGCCAGGGACTTTGCTTCTGCACTGTTCCGCAGTATCTCCTCTAGGTCCTCCTTACAGAGACAGGAATCTTCGAACAAGCTTCCACAGGACTGTGCCTTGCTCACTTGTAGAGACATCGTAGGATGAAAGCATTTACTGTTATTATCACAGATAACCAGGGGTCACTTGGTTGAGGACTACACTGTTGCTCACACCAGAGAATCTTTAAAGCTGCAAGCTTCTTCTACAACCTTAGTCTACTTGGATACAAAAAGAAAGGAGGATGTGGAAGAAGTGGTTTCAACGTCACAGTCCTCTCTTCATTTAATCATGAGGTCAAGGTCACAGTGACTTTAAAATGATGGAGTTTAGTCGGCCTGTACATTATAATTTCATTTCTCTATTAAGCCTCCTTTGTTCATGCATAAAATCAAGTGGGCTCTTAAAATTTACACTTAAAATTTACAATGATTAGAGCAAGAACTGTAGTAGACTAAACTAGGTACAGGAGCATGCCTCTCTGGGGTACTGTGAGTCCCTGGCACCACATTCTCACAGATGGAAGTCAGTCCTTTGAGGAAGGTTTACATTCCTTGGGCTACTGCAGTAAATTTTTTCTTTTTCTTTTTTAAATTTCGTTTTGCATTTCAACCACAGTTCTCCCTCGCACCCCTCCTTCTGCCCTACCTCCATTGCCTCCCACCCATCCTACCTCCCATCCATTCCTCCCAAAGTGTAAGCCCTCCTACTGGGAGGGGAGTGGTGGGGGGAACCCTAACACATTAAGTGAAGGCAGGACCAAGCTCTTCCCTCCTGCATTAAGGCTGAGCAAGGCAACCCACCATAGGGAATGAGCTCCAACAAGCCAGCTCATGCACCAGAGATAGATCCTGGTCCTACTGCCAGGGGCCCCTCAGATAATCCAAGCTTCATCACTGTCTCCCACATGCAGAGGCCTAGTTTGGTCCCATAGAGGCTCCTCAGTTGTAAGTCTAGAGTTCATGAGTTTCCACAAGTTTGGTTCAGCTGTCTCTATAGATTTTCCCTTCGTGATCTTGACCTCCCTTGTTCATATATTTCCTCCTCATTCTCCTTGACTAAGTTCCCGGAACTTGGCCTGGTGCTTGGCTGTGGATCTCTGCGTCTGGTTCCATGAGTTACATGATGGCATCTGGGGTGGTCACCAGTCAGATTATAGGGGAAGGCAAGTTCAGGCACCTTCTCCATTATTGCTAGGAGACCTAGATGGAGCCATCCTTATGAATTTCTGGGAAATTCTCTAGCACCAATTGTCTCTCTGATCTCACAGTGACTCTCTCTATCAAGATATCTCTTTTATTGCTCTCCCACTCTGTCCCTCCCCCAACTCAACCCTCCAGTTTCCTCATGTTCCTGAGTGAGGTGACCCAGACTCAGAAGGACAAACATGGTGTGTGCTCACTCATAAGTGGATACTAGATGTAAAGCAAAGGACAACCAGATCACAGTCCACAGCTCCAGAGAAGCTCGGTAAGAAGGAGGACCCTAAGAGGGATGCATGAATCACCGTGGGAAGGGGAATTAGATGAGATCTCCTGGGTAAACTGACGGTGAAGGGGGAGCAGTGAAGGGGAGGGGACGGGGATGATGTAGTAAATTACAAACAATCCCTTGGGTGGTTTGAAATAGCAGGCATTTATTCTGTCACAGTTATGGAGGGCAGACATCTGACACTCATGTACCAATACTGGGAACAAAATAATAACAAATTCAAGACACTCACGTGAATGAAGCAGTTTTAATATGCAGTTGCACAAGAAAGGGACCCCAGCATAGGGAGTTAAAATGACTGGCATTCCATTTTGGTGCAATACAATGGTTTTAAAGTCCCTGTTGGTGAGAAATTCCTGTCCTCTCTTCCCATAGGCCATGATTTTCCTCTTTCCAAATTTCCTTTCTTGATGGTTTAGGGCACAGAGCTTTATCTAATGAATAATTTGGGGTGGAGACAGCAGCCTCTCTGAGCCTGGGATCCATTCTGTATCAGACTACCTGCAACTTTCCATCTCTCAGAGTTCTGAGCTCAGTGGCACCAGCTCCTGGGTAGGGGATAGAGGGGCCTAGGTCTTCCTGCTTATAGGTAATGTGCAAGAACTCTAAGCCTACCCCTACGAAAAGGAACCATAGCAGTTTATTTCTAATTAACTAATTAGACCAATAGGGCTATATTCCTTTAGAACCCTCTCAGCTGAGCACTTCCCCCATTCCATACTTCTTCCAGATTCTGGCAGCTCTAAGACCCCTGTCTTGAAGCCTCTTTAACCCCAATCTTCACATCTTCATCTCCACATGTCTTCTCTGTTCACTCTCGAAATGTCTCTAATGAGAATGGGTATGATTAGAGTCACAGTACAGTTGCCTAAGCCAGATGGTATGATGCCAACATCCTTAATTCATTTGCATCTCTAACGACCCGTTTTCCAAGTAAGTTCATATTCACGTACTCGAGGGGCTAAGAGGTGGACATACTTGAGGATTGGCTACCATCCATCCTACTCTAGATAAGAACTGAAATTAGAGGGTTCTCTTTCAGAGTTCAGTGTCCACAAAGAATTTTTCAAAGTCCTGACCTCCCTGGGTTTCTTTCATATGTCAGTTATGTGGTTCTTTATATGTGTTCATTAGTTTAACAAATATTTGAGCACCTCCCTTAAGCAAGATTATAATATATATTGGGTAGAGGACAGTGTATTAGATGAACTTGATCTTTGCCTTGAATATGAATTATCTAAAGTGTTGTCCTAGATAAAATACAGCAACAACACAATTGAACCCCTAGCAACCAGCTGAGTTAAGTATATTCTGTTCCCTCTCCCACCCATATTGTGCTCACGCTGGCTCTCCATTCCACCTAAGTGGCTACACATTTTTATGATAAAGCTCTCCTGCCCGAGTCCCTCAAAGGCTTTACTTACATTAATTGCCCATTAAACCCATCATACTGCCCACTGAAGTGAAGTTCCTTTTCCAAGGAACAATAAAGAAGGAAATAATCATCATTAAAAAAAAAATCTGGGGTGTGATACACATGGTATCTGTATTTACTAAGAAGCAAAACTGAATAGCCAATTTTCTTGTAGTATAAAATCCTTTCCTATATAGTTGTAGTCATTTGGTGGAAAGTTCAAGGTGTTCTTGGAGGCTGTCACGGTCTTCTGTTAATCCTTTAATCCAACCACAGTGACACCTCCTGGTTGACCTGAGCTATGACAGGTAGACCTCTAAGGGGACTTGAAATTCTAAAGATCTAAGAGGAATGAGAGAAAATTTTGTTCATCAAATGTTTGTTTTCCAACCATCAGCATTTTCTAATACTCTAATGCCATTCTTTTTCACTGCTACCTTCAAGGCAAGCAACGCCCTGGAAGCCTGAGGAGCCAACAGTAGCTCCCTCCACTGACGATGAGTCAGAAAAAAGCAGAACCAAACAAAAGCTCCAACATGCTTCTAGCTGAGAAGTCCCTGTGGGAAATGCTGGCAGGGCTTGTAAATTACACAGTTGGGCTGGGCTTTCTGCTTGGAGACTCCCAACCTCCTCCTTATCTTTGCGTACAAGTTGGAAGACAGGCGTTTTTGGGATTTTTTGTTTTGTTTTTAGCTTTGGGAGTCAAGGCTGTCTAGTGATCACACAATTGTGTGCTGACTTCAGTCTCCTTTATTCATGCTTTACAACAAAACAACTATTGTTTACAACCTAATAATAATATAATTGCAGACAGGCAGGAATAAAAACACAAAAGGTCTTTCCTCTACAGATAGAAAGTTGGCTTCAGTACAGGCCAGAGAGAGCAAACTGGATGCATTTCCTGTAAGAATGTTTTTTCACGATGGCATAGTACAAATTGCTCCTAAACCTTTTAAAGACTTAGCCCTTCTGAGATGTGGGCTGGTAGATCACAAGGTGCCCTGCCCACCATTCTATTGCTCTTCCTTAATGGCTCCACTGTATATCTAGTCTGTTCCCTCCTCTCAGTCTCTTTCTCCCCCTCACTATGCCCATGTGTGTGTGTGTGTGTGTGTGTGTGTGTGTGTGTGTGTGTGTGTGTATAACCTTCCATTCATCTCTTCATTCTTCCATAGCAGCTGATAAATGGGGAAATCCATGGCTTTCTCACAGATGGATCCACGGCTTCTGTTAAATCCTAGGGTGAGATAAGACAGGGCAACTTCTGACATACTGGGAAGCCTTTCTTCTACACATACCTGACTGTTGTTGTTCTAAATATGTCAGTTTGCTATCCAGATAGAATACAGCTTAAACTTGATTCACCTTTTCACATTAGGGATTTAAAATGGAATTTCAGAAGCTAAAAATCTTATTAGTGCTTGATAGGATCTACAGGTCCTAAAGTGTAAAGAGTTCTAATAACACTATCCTTTGGAGCCAGATATTCTTAATTGTCCTCACTATACTTCTGTACCGGTCAGGCAAAATATTATGTACTATGCACATTATTAATTTAGTTTTAAAGAGTCAACACTGGAGACTCTGCCCCAGAAAAATCTGCAAACAGGTAATGTGTTTGGTCATTAAAATCAGCTCAATGTGTGCATCACTTTTCTTTTTAAAGAGAGTTTTGTGTTTTGTTTTTATAGAGTACAACACTATTCTTTAATTGGGAGCTGAGATAGAATGGAGGAGACCATTTTTTTCTTACAAGGAAATTATCATGTGTCTTAAATGTTTTTGCCTAATCAGAGGACAAAAGACACCAGAGAGTTCTGTTGGCTTCAAGGTATCCTCACAAAATTCCGCCATCATAAATACAGAACCCCAAGGGATGGGAAAGACATTTCAAGACCACAGCGCAGTGAAGCAAAAACTACCATATTGCTTACTCTCAAATGTTTTTATGGCAATCTATCATCTCTATGTTTCAAGTTTGTGACTTTACAGCCATTTCTCCTAGGTAAGGTATTCTGAGTGCGTATTTTCTCACTAAAGTGGTATGTCGTTTGAAATCAAGGCTTTGTATTGATCCACATTTTCCGTGCTTGAACAGATTGCTTGAAGAACCATTTGTTCAATTATGAATAAATCTAGAAGCGTGACAAGACTCTTAAAATAACTCAACCTAGGTGAGTTTCTGCCAGAGAAAACAAGAGTGTTTGTTATAAGTAAAGTTCAACTGGGACATTGATATGAATCCCAGTGACAGTAAAGGCGGATTTTCTGATAAGGAGTTGATTTACAAGACTAGTGGGCAAGTGAGTACTCCAGTTTTAGATAATGCCAAACTCTAGCCCCCAGGCCAACCCTGGCTGGCTAGTTGTTCTAGAATCCAGAGCAATAAGAACACAGCCCCATTCGTTCATCTATGTGCCATCCATGACTGTTTGCCATGATGGGGTTGAGTGGATGCAGAAGAGACTATTTTGTCTATAAAGTCTAAAATGTTCCCTGCCTGCCCTTTTACTGAATAATTGTTACAACCTTTCCTTTATTTTCTCATCTGTTTATAACATTTACTAGTTCCTGTATCTAAACAGCCAACAACCACAATGAAAACAGAGTCCTAGGTAAAGACCCAAATAATTGCATGAGAGAGAAGCATCAACGCAGGCAGGCTTTTTATCAAAACTGAAGCATTGGTTTAAACAAAATAATTGTTTAAATTATTCAAACTAGATTGTTTGAACTACAAAGTAAATTTTTGTCATAAGCAAATCATTTAGAGAGCAAGAGAGAGAGAGAGTCACAATGCACATATTGATACAAGAGGAAAATTCTAAGGGGTTTGTCTTCTCCTTGTACCTTTACATGGTTTGTTGGTTGGTTTTGTTTACTGGACTCAAACCTAGACATATCTGAGAACAGGGGATCTTAATTTAAAAAACCCTCCATAAAATTGGCCTGTAGGAAACTCTGTAGGGCATTTTTTTTTATTAATGATTGTTGTGTACAGCTCAGTGTGGGTGGTACCATTCTTGTGTAGATGGTATTGGATGGTATAAGCAAAAGAATGGGCTAAACAGAATAAGTATGTATTTCAGTAAAGACAAAATAATGTTCCCTCCACAATTAAAGTGGTCGAATGTAACCAACTTGCCTCCAGGTTGCTGACTGAACATGGGGGATGGTGCTATATTAGAGGCTCTGTGTTAGTCTCTGCTGTTGGCAAATTTGACAGTCAGCAGTAGTGGAAGGATGTATTGCCAAGCCAATATATAACCTCCATCTCTGCCACTCTGATTTGAGTGCTGGGGATGGAACTCAGGATTTCATGCTTCCATGGAAAGTACTTTTACCTATTGAGCTGTCTTGCCGGCCTGCATAGTATATTTCAGAAACAAATGCAGCATAACAAAGTAATTATCTCAAGTATTGTCAGGTGTGTAGCTTTAAAACTTACTTCTTTTTGACTTCTAGTAGACCTTGCAGTATAAACAGACATTGGATGGAGTATCAAAAATTAAAATGTTAGCACATTTAATTTTTAGCACAGGATACTAGTGACTAATAGAATAAACCATGTATCCACAAACACTGTAACAAGTCAATACATCATTAGTAATAATTAATCTAAGCCAACAGGCTTAATGTAATACCAAATTGGATTGACCTGATATCTGTTCCATGAGCATGGCTCCTGGAGGTATTTGCTATCACTAATGGTTTCTAGGTAGCCTCTGAGGGTGTTATAAGAAAACACCCTTTCTGTGGAATAGCTTGCAGTAGGACCTTCCTTTTACTGGGGTGTTACTACCTAGAGTACCACCAAGTGGCACACTTTACCTCAGCCCAGTAGCTGGAACATGCTGGCCAAGCGTCTTACTAGGCACGGTTGTGAGATTCAGCTTGGCACAAGGCAATGGTACTGAGAATGAGAATGGGTTTGTGTGGATATATGCAGTTCAGTATAGTTAACATTTTATCCTTTTATCAACACTAGATGGGCTCTTACATTTTGGAGAGTTGGAAAGGAATAAATTTTAATAAGGGGCAATTAAAGTATATCCCAATAATAGCCTACAATTTAGAAAAGAAATTTGTGATGTCTGTGCTCTTAAAGATGTAACTTTTATATTCCTGAAAGAAATTACATGTTCTGAAAACTTGAAATCATCTCAATCATAAGAAATACTGGCTTTTAAATTTTCCCAGACCTTTCAGGAGAAGGTAATTTGGATTTTTTTAACTTAATTTTCCAAATAATTGCTGTGGTTCCTCCACCATTTCTCCATTAATATAGCCCAGATGGCTGAAGAGAGGTAGCAAAGAAAAATGTGAACTTGGAGATGGAGACATAAAACAAGCTGGCCACGGAACTAAGAACATTGGTGTAATTTCATGTTATTTTTCTGACCGCAAGTTGTAACAAGCTATCCAGGCTGCTATTGTTCTTCATGTTCCTGGCAGGCCCTGAACTTTTTATTTGGAGAGACTGATGACCAAATAGAACCACACTGAGCCACACACTGTCCAAGGGCTTGCCAAGCTGCTGAGGGAGAGAATCTCTCCTCTTCCCTTTGTTCAAGGATGATGCAAAAGCAAACAAAATCTCCTTAGTCACTTCATGCTTTTCTTTTCACTTCTTGCTCTCTTTTCTTTTTAGTTAATTTAAATCCTTACTTTTATTAATCTGCTTATAGTTTTTCTCAGCCCTGTGATCATCCTTCTATATATAGGAATTAATATTTGTATAATTAACCATTTGCAAAAACAGGAATTAACACAATTGGTTATATAAAAACATATTATGTGCAGAATCTAATAGATATAATTCAGTGGAGTCTGGTAAGAGTAGAAACAGATTTGAAGTTAGAGTCGTTGTGGATGTTTTGGGCTTCATTTATGAACTATATGTATCTTACCTATTGCACACTCCACACAATATGTTCTAAGGCAGAAACACTCATCAGTTAACTAGAGCACTCAGGGATGTTTTTTTCTGAAATAGTCATTTCAAAATTCTTACTGTCACATATTTTTTAAATCTTTCTCTACTAACCTACATATATTTAGCTGATTTATACTCTGCTATTATTATTTCTTAGTGACATAACTTTATTATTATTATTGTACTTTCCACTAAAGCATTCTTATTCTACAGTTGTATGTTGAGAAAAAAGCCAACATCTGTCATCTACCTGCTACACTGCTCTGACGGCTTGCCACAGTGTGAACACTGAGTGTGAAAGATCAGATATTGGTAGGATTGGTCTGTTCTGAGGGTACTGTGCCTTGTGAAGGCCGATCTTCCCCTTTGCCTTCCCCTTATTGGCATTTGTGCTTCTCTCTCTTAATATCTCATGTGATACCATTCATAGTTCAATAGGGTCTTCACTAATGACATTGCTCACTTCAGTTATCTCTTAGCATTCTCTCAATACACTTACATTCTCAGGTGCTAAGAGGTAATACTTCAATATATATGTTTCTAGAGGACACAATTCAACTTGTAATAAGCATATAGAGACTACAATAAAGAAATTGAGCTGAATTTTGACGTGATTTACCCTTTGGCCATACATTGCAGTAACTTTCTGAATAAGTACATAATTGTATAATATATGTAATATAGTTCTATATTCTTCAATTTAATGCTTCATAAGTGGAAATCTACTCTTAAAACCTGATAACTAAACTCTAATGCTAGAGTAAACTTCATATACACAGCATATTTTTAAAGTTTTCTGTCTTTTGTTTATCTAACCTAAGACTTACATAAAGGCCAAGTATCCATGGTGAATCAAGAAATGATGCCTAATTACAAGGTTTTTTGAGAAAATATGTCACCATAGCCATATAGAAATTAATTAAAGAAAAAAACAAAACATTTCTTCTTATATGAATAGTCAATGAGGGGCCCCAAAGGCACTAGTTGGCCACTAAATACAGACTATGAATTTCTGAAGAAAACTAATCTATTTATGAACAAAATTGTTTGTTAATCATGGATTCTTTTAATGCAAGCCTAGTCTTTATGGTAACTTAAGTAGCTAATGGGTTTTACTTATGAATCTGTTTATAATAGTAATTCAACTTCTATGGATGTAGTAAGAGGCCACTTGTTTCTTTTCCAGCCGCCCAGCAGCTCAGTCCTGAAATAATACAGAAACTGTATTATTTAAAACACTGCTTGGCCAATGACTCTAGTGTATTTCTTGCTAACTCATATCTTAAATTAACCCATCTTCAATAATCGCCACAAGGCTGCGGCATACCTGGTAAAGTTCTGGAGTCTGTCTCTGGTAGGGCTACATGGCTTCTCCTGACTCCGCCTTTCTTCCCCCAGCATTCAATTTAGTTTTCCCCACCTAGCTAAGTTCTGTCTTGCTATAGGTCAAAGCAGTTTTTTTATTCATTAACCAATAAAAGCAACACATAGACAGAAGTACCTCCCATACCATGTGGATATAAAGTGTGTTTAATGGGCAAAGGGGATTGCTTAGCACTTGAGCAATGTGATAGAATGAGTTCAGACCACCAGAAATCCATATCAATACCAGGTGAGGCAGGGTTTGGTGAGGCAGTCTGCCTATAAACCAGCTTTCTGAATGCAGAGACCAGGACTTTGTTGATCTGGATTGGAATCCAATGCTTATCCTCTTAAAATTTGTTTCCTCTTATGAAAAGTCATAAGGAAGTGCCTAATAATAGAATTAATCCCCTTGGACTGTCATATCAATTAAGTTCAGCAGTGAATATAGTTATTTAAGTGCACAGCTTGATACAGAATAACTTATCAGCCATTAGAATAACTGCTCTCTCAAACAAATATTCACTGATTTTATAATCATTCATCTATACCAGTGTTTTATATCCTAGGAGGCGTAAATCATTTTAAAGAAAAAGATGCTTTAGACATTTCTCCAGAAGAGCCAGCTTATATGCAAAGAGAGAATGGGGTTAAGTTAAACAGTAAACAGAATTGAGGAATGGAGCTAAGACAAAAGGAAAATGACTTGAAAATAACCTTCTCATTGTCTTAGATAGGGTTTCTGTTGCTGTGAAGAAACACCATGACCACAGAAACTCTTAGAAAGGGAAAACAAAGCCATTTAATTGGGGTGGCTTGTATTTTCAGAGATTTAGTCCATTATCGTCATGGTCCAGCATGGCAACATGTAGGCAGACGTGGTGCTGGAGAAGGACATGAGAGTCCTACAGCTTCAGTTGAAGGTAGCAGGAAATGCTCTGAGGTACTGGGAGGGATCTTAAATCTTGGCGACCTCAAAGCCTGCCCCACAGTGACATTTCCTCCATCAAGGCCACACCTACTTTAACAAAGCCACTCCCTTTGGGGGACATTTTTTTCAAACTCCCACATTCCTGTTAATAAATGAGAACGCTTCCTGGAAATGAATGTGTATTGCAGTGTTCAGATATTTTACCAGTCAGCAGTGGGAATCTCCTTTCCCCGTTCCTAGGGTTAAGGAGAGATGACATTTTCATATTTGACATACACACGGGTATCTAGAATCCCAGAATTTCTTTGTGGTTGCAAAATATGTTGTTTAGTAAATAGCACAGTGTAGAAAATGGAACTCTAGAATATTTTAACGTGGAATTTTTAAAAATTTAAAGACATGTCCACTGTGCACCTTTCCCCGTTTTATGTGGAAACACAGGAAAATATTTAGGATTAGGGGATATTCTTATTTCTCAGTATTTCTACATGTGTCATCACCAGTTCACTAATAAGGATAGAAAAGGGGCTGGAGAGATCCTCAGTGGTTAACAGCACTGGCTGCTTTTATACAAAACCCAGACTCAATTCTCAGCAGCCACATGGCCACTCATAACCCTCTGTAATGCCAGTTCCAGGAGATTAAATGCCCTCTTCTGGCCTGTGCAGTCATCTAGCATTCAAGTGGTACATAGACATACATGCAGAAAAAGCACCCTAATGTGGATCATATTAAGTAAATTAATTATGTTTTTAAAAAGGACAATCAACCAAGGCCACTGAATTATCATCTATAAACTTTATGTGATATTAAAAAGTATAAACATCAAATATTAACATATCAGTTTCTACACAACTATGGAGAACATCAACTATGTTATTTTATTGGTCTTGACTTTGGTCATTGAAAGGAGCTATATAGTAAGTTACAATAAATTTAACTGCTTCTGTATTTTCTCTTACCACAGTTATGAAACTTAAATACAACAGTGTATTATAACAGAATTTGGTTAACATTTTCTCTCTTTTTTTGAATCTAAAATACAAGGAGCAAATCTGTCATGCTTATTCTATGTTTTTACTATTCAACAAGGGGCTTAAACTACAGTGCATGTTTTTCGAATCAACGTTTAAGCTCAAGGTAGGGCTGGCTTCTTCCAGGCTTGCTCTCCTTAGCTGGTAGGGTCGTCATCACCCCCTATGCCTTGCATGGTCTCTTCTTCCATCTATTAGTCAATCTCTGCTTCTTTTGAAAACGTGAGCTATTTTGGTTCAGGATTTATTCAACTTAATCACCACTTGAAGAACCTTATCTCAACATACAACTGTGTTCTTAGGAACTGGGGTTAGGACATTTGAATTTGGGGTGAAAGGCAAAATTCAACCTATAACAGTCTTACACGAGAACATCTGCCATGATCAAGCAGATGGGTCTGAAAATATGTGGTGTAAATAAATCCAAAAGGCCCACTTAATGCAGCACATACTGTACATTTAGTAAGCTATAAGAGAGCGTGGGGCTGCTGACTTACTGGGTAAGAGCACTTGAAGCTAATGTAAAGACCTGGATTCAGTTCCTAGTGTGCACGTGGCAGTCACAACTGCCTATAACTCCAGCTCCAGGTATCCCACTCCCTTTTCTGGCCTCCAAGTACTCATGTACTTCATGTACTCATGAACACACACAGGCACACACACACCTTAAAAAAAATAAATAGGTCTATTTTTTTTTAATCTTGAAGATAAAGTAGAGGAATCCTGACTAGAAGGAAGGAAGGAAGAAAGGGAGGGAGGGAGGAAGGGAGGGAGGGAGGAAGGGAGGGAGGGAGGGAGAGAGGAAGGGAGGGAGAAAGGAAGGAAAACCAAATTCCTTTCCCATTATGATAATATTCAGATTAAAGGCCTGCTGCCTCACCTCTGCCTAGTCCTAAGCAACCCCAGTGCATGCTGTCTCTAATAGGCAACCATTTCCAGCTTCATAACATCTCCACAATGCACTCTTAATTTTACAGAAGGCATTTCATAAGATAGTTCATAACTTTATTAAATGTTTCCTTCATATGGTACCAACCCATTGACACCAATTTCTCCTCCAGCTTTTCCAGCGTGGGAGGTGCTGCTGTGCTCCTCTGTTATGAATGACATTTGATCACAGTTTTGCAGCTAATTATTTCATTGAAAAGAATAAGGAGAAGGGGGATTGCAATGAAATGCCTTTTGGATGCAGAGAAACATAAATGAATAGGATTCCAGTGCAGAATAGTTATCCAGCCTCCATGGAAACAGAATTCTTCACCAAACTCATTATAGAGGCAAACTTGCTAAGCACTTTGAGACATTAGTGTGTTAGTAATGATGTTAGCCCATTCTCTGTACTACTACATATTTATAGTGGATTCTTAGCAGAGTGGAGGCCTTGAGAATTAATCCTCATTTAATGAGACATATTGGAAGGCGATGAGAGGCATCTACCATTGATGAGAAACCTTAATTAATAAATTATTTTAGAACATTCTGCATTTACCTCCGCCTACATATTTGACCACTTAGGACAGGATAATTTTGTGAGAAATTGAAATAAAATATAGGATTTATGAGTAATGAATTTTAGCACTTATAAAGTGCTCTGTGTTTGCTTTAAGGGGTTTAAATTTTCACACTTCCTTGCTTTCATTAAGCCTCCGCAGGCTGCACTAAGTCAAATGGCTGGACGTTGAGTTTTGGCTGAAGAGTGTTTTTAGTAAGGTGACAGCCAATGGCTGCATTTGAGGAAATGTAATTTATTTTAGATTAAAGTGTAATATATGTTTCATTTTGAACTGTCTAGAGAATGCCATAAATACATATTTATATGTGAAAAGTACTGTTGGATTCCCACCAGTGAAATGCAAATTTCCTCTATCAATCTATGCCAAAGCTTTGATAGAAAGCACAATTAAAATGAGTTTGGGTACCAAGCAATGTCTGGATCTTCAAATATGTTATTGTAGTAGAAACTGTGATCAATCACTTATATTTTATCTCATTTTTAGAAAGCATTCAAGAATTAATTGGTAGGAATGTAAAGCCAAAATAATTTTCTTTGTGACCCATCTAATACTCTATTCTGTCCTGGCCTTGGGAGGGGCAGAAATGCCCTCCCCTGAAAAGGACCTCAAGTTTTCAAATCCAGTGACCACTCAGCTAATTTGATAATTACATCGTTGTATAGCAAACACTAATGTAAGATGAGCTAACAATAAAGTGTTGCATTTGATACTAATTGGCGATCAGGGGTTGTGCTTCTTTCCTGGAATATTTTCCTCATTGGTAAAATGAGCCATTTTTTCAGTTTCTTCATTGCTTTCAAATTGACATACACCTAAACATTTTTTTTAAAAAAAATTCATTTGATTGCTATGATATTGATGCAAATTATGGACGCATTTTATGTGCTACCTTTAACCTTGTAGTTGATTTAATACTTTGTAGTTCAGTGGTTCATGGTTTGGATGTAAAGACACTAAAGTTGCTATTCTCTACAAAAACTCACAGTAGCATGATCATATTAGGAATTTCATCAGAAAGAAAGAGGTAGCTCCTAACTAATCAAACCACTGTCAAAAAAAATTAAAAAAATAACAATAAGTATGTCCTAGTATCTGGGGACAGTCTTATTGGTACTTAGCCTGTGAGATGCATGTGATCAAAAGGAAGGTGCCTACGCTCTTTGGCCCTGAAACAGCAAGCGGCACAGCCAAGTTTCTCTGTGCTGTGAGTTTTAAGTAGGGTGCCGGCTGCAGTAGCAGCTCATTTTGCTCAGGTTAACAGTGCATCCTTTATGACAATCCTAACGGGAGTGTTTGAGCCTTTGCCGATGGTAAATGGATGTGTGTCAGGTGGCATACAGGGAAATTGTTAAGCGGCAGACAGTATGGCAGAGATCCTTCCTAACTGCATTCACTGAGGATTGTTTTGAAAGTGTTTTCTCTTGTGTCTTAGTTGGTCCAGTTGAAATGTTTTTCTGAGTAATAAAGATAAGGACAAAATAAAAGAGCTAATGAGACTGAAAATTACAATTGATTAGAAATTTTAAACTTGCAGTTTAAATCTGAAATGCCCCTAAAAAGTTATGTGCTAAAGGACTGACCAGAGGGTAGAGCACAATGGGGAGAGAGGAGGTGCTGGGAGTCTGGCTTTGACTGGCATTCAGAGGCCTTAGTCCTTCCTTCTCTTCCCCTCTTCATGGTGTGCCCATCCCATCCCTCGCCATGCAGTCACTTCAGTACAGGCCCTAAGCAGTAAGTCCAAGTGATCACAGACGGAAGTCTCCGAAACCGTGAGACAAACCACGTTGCCTCTTAAACTATATGTGTTTCAGGTCCTGGCCATGCAAGACTAGCATTATAAGAGACTGATTACTAGCCCAGTTAACTCAGTATACAAATGCCAAAGAATGTCTGTGTTGATGCCATGCACTTCCCAGCAGTCTTTCAGATCAGTTCTATAGGACACAGAGTCCACTAGCAGTCACGGGACTGGGCGTGAACATGGGACCAGAGTTGGGGCCCTTACAGCTTTGCCATCTCTGTTTTTATGTTTGCTCAATGCAAGCTACATCGCCATCTCCATAAACTGCTGACGTCGTAGTAACCCAGGAATGAGTGTACACATTGTGGATCTGTAGACAGTTGGTACAACCAAAGCCTCTTGACGCCTGATTTTCAAATCTGTAAAAAGCAGGAATCCTTCCTGATTGTTTTTCAGAGCTAAGTATTAAAATAGGCAGGAGGTCTTATGCTAGCCCTTCTCGTCTTGCAAGGGAAGCCCATCTCTTAGCTTCTGGGATAATAGCAATTCAAATTTGCTGGGGCCACAAGAACTGGATTTATCATTTCTTATTAATCATTTTCCGATGGAAAGTGGAGAGTGATTGAGGCAGATGCCCTCAAAGTCAGCCTCCGAGCCTCAGGTCTCCACACACATGCACATCAGACAAACGTACAAATAGAAAAAATCATTAAATAGTAGTTTTCTTAAAAGTATATTTATCAAAAACTTCAAATTTAAATGAAATAGCAAAATAATAATGTGTAAAATATTGTCCTTACCTCTTTTCTTCTGCTGTCTAAATGTTAACATATTAGGGCTGAGAAGATGACTCAGTGAGTAATAGTGTCTGCCAGTCATGCCCAATGATCTGGGTTCAATCCTTGAGACCTGCATGGTAAAAGGAGAAACCTGACTCTTGAAAATTATCTTCTCACTTCCCTATGTATGCTGTGGCATGTGCACACACGCATGCACACGCGCACACACACATACATACACACACACATACACACACACTCACAATGAACAGAGCAACAAGTATAAATATTTTTTTAGACAGAATTTCTCTGTGTAGCCCTGGCCATCCTGGAACCCACTTTGTAAACCAGTCTATCCTCGAACTCAGAGATCTGCATGCACCACCACACCCAGCAGCAAGTATAAAATTTCTATGTAAGCATATAAGTCATAGTTGTTTCATGATAAAATGTAATGAAACTTAAACCGTTCCTGCCATCATTTCTTACAGCTATGTGTGTCTGTATCATTTAAAAGTTTCTGGAACTTTAATACAGAAATTAACACTTCAAAGAACAGGTAAACAAGCAATTTATGAATTCACCTTAAATTGCCCACCAAATATATGGTGATTTACAGACTGTGGCAGTTTGAATGTCGTTGGTCCTAATAAGCTCATAGGTACTGGTGCTATTGGGAGGTGTGGCTTTGCTGAAGTAGGCATGACCTTGTTGCAGGACATGTGTGTCACTCTAGAGGCGGGCTTTGAGGTCTCATATATGTTCCAGCTACACCTAGTATCTCAGTTCACTTCCTGCTGCTTTGGGCTCAAGATGTAGAATTCTGCGCTTCTTCTCCAGTACCATGTCTATGGCCTGTGCGCTGCCATCCTTCCAGCCACCATGCTCCCTGCCCATGATGATACAGACTAAGCCTCTGAAACTGTAAGCCACCAGTTAAATGATTTCCTGCATAAGAGTTGCCATGGTCATGGTATCTCTTCACAGAAGTAGAAACCCAAACTAAGACACAGAGAAATAGACAGTTAACCCAGAGACAGTTAACAGTCTCCAAAGCAGGAAACTCTCAATTGAGCAATAGCTATAGCCCTTGGTATACTCTATGAAACTGTTGATCATTAATTTGAAACCCCTAAAAGGTAATCTCAGGGAAGCCAGTCAGCTCAGGCGAGGAGATGACGTACCTCAAAAATCAGCTAGATTTTTCTGCACATTGGCAAGTGACACATATTTTCATCAGCCCAGGGCATGGGGCTTCGCCAGTTACTCAATTCTGCCTGTAGATAGAAGAACATCCAGGAACTAGCAAGGACTGGAAAGGACCTGCAAACCTTAATTTGCTCCCTGAGGTCATCTGGGACAGGACACAAATTTCGATTTCTAATCATACTGCTACAACTAAAGGGGGTTGAGGCTTCAGAGGGTCCCGTCGCTGTATGAACACTGCACAAATGTAATCGCTCATCTGGACATTCTCAGCAAAGGCCAAACATCTGGATGCTTGGAAATCTAAGCTAACAAGTGAAAAACACCTATTACGTTATCATTATGATTGCTACTAAGCATTTGTGTACTTCATTCCAAGAGTGATCTCAACATGTTTAAAAGGCTGGAAACAAAAACAAAATACATTTTCCTTTTCCCACTTTGGATTTAGTACTGTGAAACAAAAGCTGATGGAGGAAATGGTATTTCTCTGCAATTTATTTCTTAATATTGCAAACCCTCTTAAAATAATTTCACAAGCCAGTACAGGGGGAACAAATCCAGGACTTGAATAGGGAAAAGGCTTTCTTTCCTTGTCATGGCTCCACCTAAGAAAGTTTAAGAAAATAACAATGTTTTCCACATCACTCTGCCATCTTGATACCCTGATAGTAGTTATAGTAGATGTAAGCAGTTGTCCTGTTGGAATATCATCTTCCACAAGAGAAGGGACCCTCATCTTCAACTTCCCCACCCACTGAATAGGTCTCAAAACATGGCAGGCCCTCAATAAATGCTTTCATGATTCAATAGCATCATTATGAATACATTTCCAAGGGAAGAAATCATTGGTAATTTCATTAATGAGGTTAATAATTTTACTGACATTACCAATTAGAAACAGCTTTTCCTAAAGTGCTTCGGTGATTATTTGTATTCATCTTTCTGTTGTGAAGATTTCTTATGAAATTCCTAATAATGTGTGTATTACATCATGTATAATTCCTAAGACAAACTGTTCTCGAGTTGGTCTAACATCACAGCTCGTAGCAAAGCATTGTGGAAGACTAGCTTACTCTCTAAATTGCTTGCCTGGCAGGCATGAGTATCTGAGTTTTATCCCCAGGACCCATATGAAAAAATGTCAGTAATGATGGACATTCTTAAAATTCCAATGCTAGGGAGGTAGAGAGAGAGTTGTGGGACCCTGTGGTTCCCTGGCCAATCAGGCTACCCTACTTACTGAGCTCCAGTATTTATCTTTTAAAATAAATATTCATAGGACCTGACAGTGATAATGTCTTCTGGCCGCCAAATGCATGCACCCACATGTCCAGCACCCACCCACCCAAATCCACACCGAAAGCATAATACAAGCAGGAGAGCATTTATTGCATAGCCAAGCCTTTCAGGCTATATCCTACTTGATCATTCATTGCTGTTGTATGGGGATTGTTTACTTAATCTCTCAAGACATCATTTTATTTAGCTCTAACAGTTACCATAGCAGCAGAGACTGGTGAAATGTCTCATTACTTAAGAGCACTTGCTTCTCTTCCAGAGGACCTGGGCTCAATTCCCAGTCCCACAGAGTGGCTCACAATTTTGTGTAACTCCATTCTCAAGGGATCTGACACCCTCTTCTGACCATCATGGGCACTGCACACATATGGCGAGCAGGACTACATGCAGGCAAAACAGCCGTGCACATAAAAAGTGTTCCAAAACTCAACAGCAACTGGGCTCTTGCTAAGTGATTGCCTCCTCCTTCCTTCCTCTTCCCTGAGCCTCTCATCTTTATGTGGAGCATAGCATCATCATCATCAACAACAACAACATCATCATCATCACCACATCACCGTCATCACAGAGGCACCTCCTCTCTGCCTGGTTTACACATTAAGAAGATTAGTATTAAAGACTTTCTGGAGTCTTAAGAGTTAAGCAAAAATCTTCCACAGCCATTTTTATATCCACCAGGTTCTTTCACCCCTAAAGGAGAAGGCAGGACTGACTTTCCAAGACTGTCAAGTGAGAGATTAATTACATTGCTGGTGAACCCTCTTCTTCCGCTTGCCTGGCGATGTCTGAAATCACTCCTGTCTGATTTCTCGGTTTCAAAAAACCCAACTAACTTCCACTCTGCAGGTAGAAGGGAGGGGCTGGCATTGTATTCTAAATGCCCTATGCTATTTTCATTTCTGCAGTTGAAATTCTCCCATGTGGAGTTTGTGATGAGCCATCCTCTAATCAAACAATGCACCCTAGAAGGTAGAGCATTGGCCCAGGCAGTGAGGATGACGAGGCTGCTTTGGGAAGTCAGCTTGGCTGGGCTTTGCTCACTAGGAACTCCTCTAAGTCCTGGCTGCAGAAGCCCTGATATCTTTCCATCCCATTCTCCAGTGGGATCTGGTATTTTAGTTATTGACCATAGCAATAGAAGTGTTTCATCTTTTACCATTAATAAATAGTTTGCTTATTCTAGTTAATATTACTCTTTCCTTCATATGCCTGCTGATATGGCTGCTTCAGAGACCACCTGGGTTATGTGACGATAAAGTTGCCCAGGGTAGCAAAGACGGTAAATGAGAGGCTCTCATCAAACAGGGGATCCAGCCTCAGGCCTTTTCCTTGCTTTGTATTAACTAGACAAGTCTAAATGTATTCACAGAAATTTCGGTTTCCATATAAGTCATTTTCTACTTTTTGTGCACGTCAGCAGGTGTCTTTGTCTATGTGCCAATGAATAGACATGTGTACTTCTAATTCCACACTCCTCAGAGTGCAATATGTGTCAACAGGAAATAGTCATTAGCAATATGTGTCAACAGGAAATAGTCATTAGCAAATTCTTTCATCATTCTTGTGCTCATTTGTACAATTATGATCATTTGTTTCAATAACAGATCTCTGGGCTCATTATGGTCTCTGCAACCTTTCATTTGAAAATAAAGGGTCTGTGTTTCAAAAGCATATGCAATCTCATACTAACTTCCTAGTAGGAGAATAGTTCTTGTTGCAATTTGACATAATGACAGGTGTAATTAACGCCACTCGAATTGGGAGTTCCTAGTCATCATCGCCGTCTTTTCACTGGATTTATGAGCCTATGATTCATGAAGTTCAGGTGCCATCACTTGGAGACTTCCCCAGTTGTCTGATGCATTGGAGGACTGCTCTGCTGACTTTCAGGACCTTTCTCTTGGTTGTCCCAACTCCCCTTCCTATGATCTACCTCTGTTGTCACCTTGTGCTCTCTGGTAACATAGAGGTTTGCACCACGTCTCACTGGAGATGATCGCAAGTGTACCAAGTTGCCACACCCAGGGATGTGATATCCTACCATTTATTATTAGTGATTCCTATTAGACACATTTCAGGCCAGCATCCCTCCTCTAGCATCTCCAAGTGAATGAAATGTTCCAATAAATGCCAAAGGATGAGGACGCGGGACCTTTGTGAAAACAGACACTGAGAATAAGCATCAGCCATTTTCATTGGCTGTTTCCCAAATGTATTTTGCAAATATGCGGTTCTTATCCTGCTGGAGTTCTTCTCCGGGATGCTTTCCCAGAGACTGTTTGGCCCTGTACGGATTGCCAAAGTTTGCCTTTGTTTATTTACTTGTGATTTTGGTGCCCTCTGCTGTTCCTAGCCTCCATAGAGCATGTGCATTTTCACAGAAAATTCGAGATGGAAACCTTTGGTTTTGCTTCTTGTAGGAAGGTGAATCTTTTCTGTGATTGAGGTCACTTATTTAAAAGCTCAGTACAACTCAAAGGTGGACCAGTCTATGGAATTAAATAAACACCCCCAGGCTTTTCAAGCACTGCTGCATGATCTCAGGAACTCAGACTCACCCACTGACTGATGTGAAAAAACAAAGGGTACTTTTTTTTTAAACAGGGTGTATTATTGACCAGTTGCAGGGTTTCCTCGTATACTGTGTGGAGAATTGTTTCTGAATCATAAACTTTCATGAACTTAAAAACACGTTAAAATTTGCCAGAACAGTCTTTGCACAAACCTGACATCGAAGTTTTGAGAAGCGGAAGTAGTTCCCGAGCCAGTCTGCGAAGTTCAGATGTGAACCTAATTTATTATTATAGGTTTTTATGTTAGTAAATCAAATAAATTAATTTGGGGAACTTGAGATATTATAAACTTTCTAGTTTTTTTATTTTAAGCCAAAATAAATAATAAACATTCAGTTAACTTTTTAGAGTAATTTAATTATCTTGGCATTTATTTAATAAAACCCATAAGCTATGTTGGTGACTTAAAAGTCCAATTTTCAATGTTTATTTTCTTGTTATGCTTGTTAATGTAGCTTCTGACCAACTAAGTGTATTCATGGAGCTATTGTAGTCCCTCTTATTCCTGCATGATTACTGGAGACCAAAGAAATTCTAGAATTCATCCATAAATATATTTTTTGTATTTAGCCCAGTTGAAGTCATGTTTATTACTTACAAAAAAGACTTTATAGGTGATATAAAGTCTCTACTCATAGAAACCACCACCTATTTTGTTTTGAAATACCAAACAGGCCCTACAAGTCATCACTGGAGCAGCTTTGCCGTTTATTTATTTAGGGTTGTCTGAAGCTGCCACTGGCTTCTTGCCAACAGACGGAGGCCATGTGCTCCTCTGCGAAGAAATCTGGCCACGTTCGTGTATGAGCGCAAAGGTTTCCGTTTCCCATTGTAGAATCTGATGCTTTGAAATTTTATCATGGATGTTGTACAGTTTCTGAATCTGCATGTGCCCATTTTCGTGGGTTATACTTTCATCCACAATCTCGTTTTCTCCCCAGGTCTCTCAGATCTTTTACCTAAACTATTAAAGATGTGAAATGCAGACACACAAAAGCCATTCCGTCTAACAACTTATGCTTGTAGAATTTGTGAGAGGCGTCCTTGCCTTTGACCATTTCCTCTTGCTAAAGGCCTGGGGGAGAGGCTCAGCAGCTCGGGATTGATTGTCCAAGTTGGAAGCAAGGCCAAGAATGTGTTTCGCTACTGCTGATTCCCAGGCCAGTGCTGACTGCATAGTATATGAAGTTCATTGTGGGGGTCCCTGAAGACTCCATGGCTGGCTGAGTAACAATCTGCATGAGGCAAGAGGGAAGATGGTTCAACACGACTTAGTTAACCAGCATTGGTTCGGACTTCTAGAATCTAACCCAAGCAGTTAATTTTAGACATATAGACAGAGTTCAAAACACAATATAACTTTGGAAAAAAGTTGCCTTGTGACAATTTTTACAGTTGAGCTTAAGGCTTGACTACCTGCACAGCACAGGTCTCTTTTGCAAAGTACATGTCTTTTACAAAGTACCTGTAACCTCTTCCCTAGGAATGGATTCTACTGCCTGAGAAACAAAGCTCAAGATAAAGGTCTAGGAGGAAGTGCCTGGCCTAAGTTCAACCTGCGACCTCTTTCAATGGAATAGGTTCCGTTGACTGAGAACCAATGCTCAGGAGTCAGAAGAGTCTGAGATAAACATGCTAGTCTGGGGGATTCGATGAGGCCAGGCCCTACACATAGCGAACATCACCAGACTACTGACTACATCCCCTCCCAGCTCTCCAGGTGGAAAGGTAGAAATCCCTTCGGTTGGAGAGAGAAGCCTGACTGTATTTCTGGTTTCTCTCCTGCACTCTGTGAGCATGAGGGCCTCACACCCTCTGCAGTTCATCCTCTAAGCCTCCTTGTAGAGCATTTGGTGAACTTAAAATTAATATATCAGGATCTTGAAGACATGGGCTGCATTCGAAGGCACCAGATCTACAAGGAGGCTTCTCTTATAATCCATCTAATTGCGATCTTTGAGGGGATGTTTGACCAGCATTGGCACCAGCATATGGCTAAGTCTACGATTTTGTATTTTTTAAGTATTATAATTTCTAATTGTCAAATACTGAATGTCTCTTAGAAAAAAATTTACTAGGTTTTGAAATTGTGACTATCTTTGGGGTAAGAGTGCCTCAAACATCATCCGTGAGCTTCCCGTTGCTTTATCCAGCACATCCATGGAGACTTTACCATGTGTCAATGGGGCATGAGCACCAACAATAATGATATGAAAGAGAGGTAAGTCCTGAAATAACAGAGGAAAACCATGTTCTCCCGAGGAGTCTTTTAATACTGTAAAGAGAAAATTCACAGACTTGGAGCTGTGCCCACAGGTTTTTATTCTTGTACTAAGTGTATGTTAATGTGATGTCATATCCAGATGCCTCTAATAAACAGAGGCCAGGTCCTCTCTAGCATTGTCTATCCACTTCATCCATAAGAGCAAATCCTGCCTGATGAGTGTGCTCGCCTTCTTTATGGTTTTGTTCAGCTGTCATCTCGTCTACAGAGACTTTCTCGGGGTCCCTGTAATGCTGAGGTGGAGAGCCCTGCCCTACTCTATATTTTTAAAACATCTTACCTATTTCTATGCTGATTATCCTTGTATTGCATTTGAAGTACTTTACTACTTGGATTTTTTTATTTGTCTTATGTATCTTCATATTTCCTATATCTAGCACATACATACATACACACACACACACACTCACACACACTACTAGAAATTACGGACAAGTTGAAATCTTCATTCTGATAATTATTGGTTGTCATTCAAGTAGCTGATGACAAAAAGCAGGACAAGTCATTTAGCCATTGCCTTAATCTCTTTTATACTTCTATGACAGAATCCCTGAGACATGGATAATGGATAATGGAAGGTTCTAGAGGCTAGGAAGTTCACAATCAATGTGTGAGCATCTGGTGAAGTCCTTCTGTGATATTGTTACATGATGGTAGACAAGAGATGACAGGAAAAAGTCCACCGGACAAGGGTGTGAGCTCATGGTTTGATAGCAATACCATTCCTGTAATCACTCTACGAACCTTTTTTGAGGCTTGAACCAACACAGCCCACATCACCTCTCTAAACCCCCATCCTTTTAATACTGTTACAGTACCAATCAAATTCTAAGCTGAGGTCTGGAGGCATCAAAGAATCAATCCACAGCACCTACTCCATGGCATGCACTGTAGCCAATTTGTCTTGGAAGGCTCACTCAGGATTTCATTACATAAAATTCAATATTCTTTGAGTGTGGTTGGTAACACCTGTAGTAAGTATTTTCCATACTAAAATTATAAAACAGCATGCCGTGCCAAAATTGTTAAGATCCTTGATCAAGCACTTGTCCCAATGACCTAGGGGCTCAGAATTCTTTCCCAGGGAGTGAAAATCTTTCTTACTGTCCTTCTCTAACACTCAGGTTTAAGACACAACTTCCTAAGACAGTTTTTGTTTTTGTTTTGCATCAAAATATTTGCCTTCATTCCTCTTTATTTCCAATTTAATGCCTGAATGGAAGAATAGTAATATTCTCTAAACTTACTGGAAGAGTTAAAAACATACATTTTGAGTGCCTGGGATTTTTACTCAGCTTAAAACATATCTAATTCCGACAAGTATTCCTGCCTTTGAGTTATGACCATTTTTAATTAAATACCAGAAATGAAGCATGGAAAAGATATCCGTATTAGTAATAAACCCTGAGCCATGCCACTGGCCTAGATATTAGGGCTGAGGCACAGCTGGCTTTCCCAAGGTGCCCTGCCAACAAGCTGGCATCCCTACCTCTATTTAACAGGGATCTAAACTTGCCCTTCCTGCGTCAGCACCATCTTAAGTCTTTCCGCTTTTCCTTGTCACCTCTGAGGGTTTCCATGCAGCTCACTGTCGACAGCTGTTTTTTCTTCCCTTGTTTTCTAAATTACTATTCCACGGACAAACAAAAACGTTCAAACTACTGACTCTCGTGGGATGTTTCAAAGACTGAGCTGTATATTACGGCACACTGCACCTAGTATTTGTGTGCATTTAAAGTTGGGTTTCAATACCATTTCAGAAATTAAATGATTGGAAATGAATCACATTTGTTTTCCATTCTCATTGTCTTTCTAATGTGGTGGGTGACCCAGGTATATTGAAACAGTGTAAGGTTTGACATCCTGTGCGTGCGCTTCTGTTCATCCCAGGGTCCTGTCCTCTTCACTAACCTTCCCTAGTGAGCAGAGAAGTTGGTCCGTCTTCACTCAGTTTGAAAGACTTCTGAAAGATTATTAATTTTTATTCTGAGCAGGTGCATAGGCTCCTCATATTTGAAATATTACCATATCATTAGCAAAATAATAATGTGCCACCCGGGTATTTTCTTACAAAAAAATGCCTGAAAGTGATTGCCCTCAGGGTTTGTTCTGTATCGTTTATATTTAAAACATGACCATTAAATTGTAGGCTTTGAAGATGAGTAAGAAAAGGTGTGTTTAGAGTGTTTGCAGTTACATATGCCTCTGTTAGCCACTGTAGTTAACTTATCTTGAAGCCAGTAAGTGTAGCACATCAGAGTCCTCACTAGCCTGGGTCCTTCCAGGTCTAGGCAGAAATCTAAAACTAGGTTTTTGAAAATGTTCAAAACTCAAATACTTTACCACAATCAGGTCAGACCATAATCCTGTTCTACTTCAACTTTAGAGAACATGCTGAGATGTGAGGTGCCACCTAACTGAGGTCATGTCCGCTGCCCAGCATAGTTTACTGTTTTGCCAACATTATCCTACTAAGGTTGAGCACTTTTTACTATATTGTGTTTATTAGTCCTGTGTTGGCCTTGGAGCCAGTCTTGGTCCCTAACACATAACACAAAGAAGAGTTGGGCAGCAAAAAAGAACTTGAGACTTAGCCCCCAACCCTTCATAGAGCAATGCCCTCTAGCCTCTCTCTATCCAGTCATATTTTACTCTTTTAAAAAATGTTTGTGTGTGAGAGAGTGTTTTCCTGCATGTATGTCTCGGCACATCTCTGCTTGTACCAGCTATCTGCAATTGATAGCTGCTGCCAGAGGGAAAATCATCTTTCTCCAACAGTGTGTCACTGGCTTTATCAACCACAATTCAGGGTAGTTCCTATGCCCCAGGAGTAGCTGGACAAAATGAACTCCATGTTGTGTGTGTGTATGTGTGTATGCTTTTAATTTTGATTTGGTGTCCTTTTGTCTTACTGATTTTTTTCCTCTTCCTCCTCCTCCTCCTCCTCTTCTTCTTCTTTGTTTTGTTGTCTGGCTTGACTTTCACTCTTTTATTTTCTCATTTGTTTGAAAGAGAGAACATGAAGGTAGGTGGGTAAGAAGGTGATGAGGCTCTGGCAAGAACTGTTGGAGGTGAAATAATATGATCAAAATAAATTATATGAAAAGAATTTTTACATAAATTTTTAAAATATATGTTAGTAGGCAAGTCTACTTTCATAGACCATGTTCTTTGGCATTTATTCTGGGCAATGTTGTTCTAACCATCACAGTCGGCCATTCACATGAAGGACAGAAAGAAAGTCCCCCCCCCCTTATAGAAGTGAGGTAGTGGGAAGAGGGAGGTGTCATCATGTGGACTGCACATAAAGACGTGAACATCTTTAAATTATGAATGAAGTTAACAGAGAACATCTACACGTGTAGTAGCCCAACTTCGTCAGTCTCCTGAGACCTGTGGCCCTCATTCTGCCTGCTGTGTGTCCCTAACAGGATAGGCAGTCCTTCAGCACCTGATCCTCCACTTTTTAACCAGGCCTTGGGCCTTCATGGGGAACAGGCAACTGTATTTCTGAAAGCATCCTCCAGGTCTAAGATTTATAGTGAAAAATCTATTAATACTCCAGGCTCTGGTTAATGGAACAGACACATCTTTTTTTTTTCCTGGGAAATCTCAAGTGTTTCTTATGAATTTACATTAGTCTGTCTTTGAAGGCTGTTGTCTCTGCTATGAATTTCAAAAGCCCATTTTGAAACTCTCCTTGTATCACTCTTTCCCTGAGGGCAGTCAGAGAGGAAGCTGTCTATGCTGCTTCAACAGTGGAGAACAACATAATAAAAAGAAGTAACCACCAAGTATAGAAGCCTTGTAATATCATGAAATATCATCATATTACAACTGTTTAAAACTTGCCTGTACAAATCCAGAAATCATTCTTACTAGGGAATAAACCAAGCAATGGAGTTACTTGTTTCTTAATAAATACCAGTTTGCCATACCTCCATGTAAAGCCATATATTAAAAAGTAAGAGTTCCCAATAATTTTCAAAAGTATGCCCAAAGAATCTCCACTGTACTGATTAGCCTGCTTTTATTCCCCAGTAAGATATGTACTGGGATTCATGTTATCCAAAATTTGGAAATGAGGCAAAGCATGTCATTTGTCATTTCGTGTCACTGGTTAACAAGACCACCCAAGAATTGTGTACTTATGTGGGAAATGTAACTTGAACTCACCAAGTGCTGTTGACTCAAAGCCTAGTTCTGTATGGTGCATGCTAACATGTAGAGGTTAATCTAAAAAGATTATCTTCCAAGTGGGACATTGATGGGGTTTTTCGTAGCCGGTCGAGAAACCTTGTTCCAAAATTCTTTCTTCACTGTCTACAAAGTTGACTCCTTTACTCTTAAACTGGTGCATGTGCATCTTATTCCTCTAATTGCAGGTGATCTTAACACTTGCCCATTCTATATTTGCAACTTGCACTCTTGAGTTTTTTGTGTGTTTGTTTTAATTAGACTTTGGTTTGAGTAGTTTGTGAGCTGTATTTAGTTGTATCACTGTCTTCCATGACAAAGGCATATGCATAAAGCGGATCAAAGGGCTGGTGCCCTAAAAAGGATAGAATAGAAGTATTAAATTCAATCTAAAATTTGTGGTCTCTTTGTCCTGAGGGCTGGACAGAGGTCTCAGTGGTTAAGATCTTAAGTTCTTGCCAGTACTCTTCTTCAATGGTTTAAAATGCTATGACTCCAACTCCAGGCGATGTCCACTTTCATTTGACTTCTTCCAGTACCCTCACTGCATGTATGTGACAGACCTCTATATGTACACACATAAACATAATTAAAAATGAAACAAATCTTGTAATGTAAATACATAACTACATTCATCCCCTTACCCCACTCCTCTCTGGGAGTTCAGACGACAGCTACTGCATGGAGAAGTACTGTGGGCCTGCGGATGCTGTGGGAATGTTCTCAGAGATGCAGTGCACTCATTTTATCTTCTCTCATCACTGTGCATCTTTGATAGGCTTGACGCTGGAGACGCAAGTTCTAAGAGTGCAGATTACATAACTTCTCATTAACATTTATATTTTGTGCATTATCCTTTTGAAGATCTAGAAAGACAACAGAAAAAAAGGACAAATTATCTGGCTCTAGATTTACTTACTCTTTAATTCCAGAAACTAAATTTTACTCCAACTTCAGTAAGAAATACTTTTATATAAGTGAGCTTGGCTCCTCAGTGTAAACTGCAGATTTCATATTTTAATGTCACTTCTACTGCTTGACAACCAAGTCATGGCTAACGAGGGATAAATATACACTATTAGCATTTCCCAAATGTAAATAGTGAGTGATTTATGAATGCTCACTCTACCCCTTTAGTAAATATTCCCATGAAAGCTCTAACTTTGAAAGAAGTCTACATTAATAACGACTTATGGCTATCAGCAGCCAGATTAACTTGAAAGAGAAAGGGATATGGCCAGTACTTTAATTTGAAATTTCTTGTATTATTTTCTACTATATAGTAACAATGTAAAATTCAAGAAGAATCTAAAGATGGGAGATAGTTCAATAAACCTTGGATCAGAATCTCATTTGGAATTATAACATTCAATTGTGTGTTTTTATTTAATTATAATATGCAGTACAATTAATAGAATTTGCTTTAGAGTAGATGTATTGGAGGATATTTATGCATATAAATGTCTTCGTGATGTTTTATGTTCGCTCTGCTAACCACCTTACTAGACACAGCATTTTTAGCTCCACAGAAACATGGAAGGGTGCACATTATTATAAATATGAAAACTAAGGCCTTGCAAGGGTGGTTTTCTGAGTCACAAAACCTGACATAAGATTTGGGGCTCCAATTAAGACATGGGAAAATAGAAATGAACACAGGCGTGTCACAAAATGGTGGAGTCCTGTATGTTTCTGTCATTGGATAAATCATTTCATATACTATTTACTTTGTTTAAAAGATATTGACATCTTTGTTAGGATTTGCTTTTAAGTCATAGGTTTTTAGATATCTATAGTCACTAAAAAGAATGATCTTTCTTGGAGCACCATGAATAAAAGCAGCTGAAGTACTGAGGTGATTGGTGGCATTGACTTACTAAAGTTTGGTCAAAGTCATTCACTTCCTTTCTTTTATTTATTTATTTTTTATGCCTTTCATAGCATGCATCTCCATTTCCCCACCCCTTCGTATCCATCCTCTGCCCTTGCAACCTGCCCTCCAAAAATTAAAATATAATAAAATTTAAGAGAAAAAAGAAGAAATAAAAAGAAAACTAAAGAGAAGGAAAAACAAGTCTCATCATGGAAGCTGTAGTGTGACACAATGAGTCATGCCAAAAAGTCTTTTTATCCATATATCTTTACTTGCAAGTATTCATTGCAAAGAGTCATTCGTCTGGTTCAGGGCCTCTGGTTTCTATTATACTATCAATGCTGGACCCTCACTGGAACTCCTCTTGATTATCCTTATGTTGCCCTGTGTTGTAGAAATCCTGCAACTTTGGGTCTGCAGGACTGCTCCCCCCATGTGCTCCAGCAGATCACAGAAGGGGTGGATGTTGGGGTAGCCAACACATAACCCTGGTTCTGGGCCTAGGTAGTTGGAGGATTGGTCAGCGTGCCAGTTTTTCCTTGTCCTTACCACCAGGGTAATATCTCCTGTATTGCCGAGGCTAGTTCACCCCTTGCAATGAAAAGCAAAGGGTGGCACCTGTTCTCCTGCTTTCACGCCCTCAGGGTTGGGTCCTCTACACCTAGACTTTCAGGGCCAGCTCTACTGTGTTGCCCAAGCATGGCATAGGGGCCAATATCCTGTGTACAGCAGCTGACGAGGGACAGGACCAGCTCTCCCTCTCTTATTACCTCAGGGCCACCTCTTACCTACCTCAGGCGTTGATGGGTGGTGGGGGAGAGGGGAGGCATCTCTCCCCCACCCATGCCACCACATGACAGATGCACGACAGATGAATAACACAGACAGCTCTCCCATCCCCACAACTTTGGGGCTGCCTCATGCCACCACATGACAGGTGAGTAATGGGGAAAATGGCTTTTTATTGCTATAGTAGCCCTTCTTTACCCATGGGGAGTATCATCCCAAGATGACCAGAGGATGTTTCAACACAGAGATTTGACTAACACCTCAGTATGCTCTGTTTTGCCTATATATACATGTCCTTATAGACATTTTAATTGCAAAGTATACACAATCAAAAAAATAATGAGAAAGAATACTATTAGTAATATACTATATTCTAACCATAACATGTAGTTTTGGATTTATAAATTGTTATATTTCTGGAATTTTCCTTTTTAAACTTTTAGACAGTGGTTGACAATGGGGAGAAATGGACAACAGAAATTTCAGAAGCTAAAACCACAGCCGAGGGGAGAGGAATGTACTTATGGAGATTATGAGTCAGCTCTCCAATTATGTTCACTCACCCTTTTACTTATCCCAGAAATTGGTTTTGTGAGCAGTGACTTAGATACCAAAAACATCACGGTAGACAAAATCCATGTGGTCTCTGTCTTTTATGGTCTTTGTTTCTTATGCTTATATAATGTACTCTGCAAAGCTCATTCGTTGACTCATCTAATATTTTTCTATAATTACTCTGCTCTAGGAATTGTTTTTGGAATTTTAAGCTATACCAGTAGAGAAAGGAAAATTCCCCACTCTCTTGGATCATATATTCCAGAAGAATACAGACTGAGAAACAAATGTGAAAAAATGATGAAAAATATACATTTACTTTGGAAAGAGATGAACTCTATACCAGTGAAGAGAAAATGAAAAGCTAGATCTTGCTAAGAGATTGGAAATCTCAAAGTGGCAGGGAAATTGGTTTGAATTTGAAGTCAAGTGAGCTGGGCTAAGTTGAGTTTGGACAAGGTGAGTGGTGAGTTTTGTTTTGTTTTGTTTATGGTGCTTGGAATAGAGCCCAGAGCCTCAGGCATATTCTGCCTTTAATATGTGTCATATAGATATTTCTGATTGGTTCATCTAGACCAGTGGTTTCAACCTTCCTAGTGCTGTGACCCTTTAATACAGTTCCTCAAGTTGTGGTGATCCCCCAATCATAAAATTATTTTATTGCTATTTTATTACTGTAACTTGCTACTTTTATATGTCATAATGTAAATATTTTTAGAGATAGAGTTTTACCAAAGTGGTCATGAACCACAGCACTAGACAGAAGTAAGATGTCCTATCAACCTTCTCAACCAGGATTTCCTGATGGAGCAATTGGAGAGGAATAGACAAGAAGAATGGTAACCAGAACCATGTCCTGGAGGTCATGAGAGACCAGAGCCTGTGATGACCCATTTTGTTCAGAAAGTCATGAAAGTTTTGGAGCACCTGCCAAGCATTATTCTGGTCATCCATAGCCTATATTAAATAAAAAAGGTAGCAACACAAAATATGGTTAGGGGTCACATCACCACACCATGAGGAACTGTATTAAAAGATCACAGTATGAGGATGACTGAGAACCACTGGTCTAGAGTGTCCCTTAGGGAACTTATGATAGGGCTCTTATTAGATGTTCAGCAAGTGAACTGTCAACTTAACCTTCACCCTTTGTCTAGGGCATAGTCCCAGTTGTGAGATTTTGGAATCTTCTTCTACTTTTCTTATGAGAAACCTCAGAAGTATCCAGATCTTTTAGGTGTAGATCCCTCCCTTTATCCAACAGGCAACTACCCAGAATTGCCCCCGCTTAAGATGTCTGTGGTCAAAACATGTCACTGATGAGTCAAAAGCAAGATCCTTTGTGCTTGATTGACAAGTCAGATACACTTGCCCAGTCTGGACTGAAGCTAGAATGTTTACATACAAAGCCCCAGCATAAACTCAAACATTGTAAGTGATGTTTGCTTATGAAGTAAGATAATTATTTTGTATTAGAAAATGAGAGCCTTACAGTTTTTGTAAAGCTAGTGAATTTTAAATTTTTTCTCTGATTGGACATGCCAGATAAAAGCATGAGGACAAGAGTTCCGACCTCCAGATGCACAGAAAACATCTGTTATCCAGTACATCCAGAAATATATGTGTTCTCACATAAAACAATGAATCACATATGGTCTTGTTTCTATTAAAAATACACAGTAAATAAGCAGGCACGCTGGCCCCTCCTGTAATTCCAGCACTGGAGAAGGCAGCTAAGACATAGGATTTTTGAGGTAAACTTCAGCCTGGGCTACATAGCACATTTGAGGCCTAGCTGAGTTATAGGTACAATATATAAATATTATATATTGTAAATCATATAATATGTAAAATATTATATAATATGTAAATCATATAATATGTAAAACATACATAACATTAAATATATGTATAGCATATGTGTGTGTAATTATTTTCTTTTTAGCTGTGTGGCATAGTGTTCTCTCTCTTTGTTGCACTTAATGTCGTTCATAACACTTTAGCACAGTGAACACACACTTGCTTGTTGGATTTTTGCATTTTTCCTGTACAAATGAAAAGTCTATATATTAAAAGACAGCCTCGTCTGTTTCCTGCTGTTCTTCTCTACATGATAAGAATTCAACAAATTCTTGAATAAATAAAAACTACATGAATATTGCCTGATATGTGGTTGATTGGGGATGATATAGTTAAGAATATGCATGAAACCCCTAAAGAATGGAAAGAAAGCTGTATTCAGGGGCAGTAAGTGTCCACAATGTGCTTGTCTCAAATGCTGTATGTAGGAAATAAAGGAAAATTAAATTGTAAAATTCTGTAGTTTTCAAGAATTCTAGAAGCCTTATAAATTGTTGAATAGTTGATATTGTTTTCATTTTGGGCTGAGTTTCAAAATCTTACAGCTAATAAAAATAATTTTTATAATTAAAAACATTTCCTAAAATCTCAATAAGACATCAAATGAATAAACTTTAATGAAGATTTATGCACAAGACAAGCAAAAATATATGCATTTCCAAAGGTTGGGATGAAACTATTAGTAACCACTGCCCCAGAGAAAGGCCACATGTATAGTTTAAAAATTCAGAACTAAAATGAAGCCCTATATTCCTTTGATGGATCTACTTTTGCAGTAACTCCTGAGACACTGTCCCCAATGGTGGCAGTTTCATAGTAGAGGTGGGACAAGCTGAGTAAATGAAAAGCTTGAATTTCTACTGCTTTAACAGAGGGAGAAAAAGCAATTACCCAGAGAAGCTTTTAATTGCATACAGATTGGTCTTTTGTTTTGCCTCAGTACTTCCTGTTCAAGTGCTAGGAAAAATGGAGTATTACCATCACTACTCCGCAGTCTGTTTCCACATAACTTTCTGGGCATCCTACACTCTCTTCCAGCGCCATCGCCCTGCAAAGCCCCTATAGAGGACGTGGCATAATTGGCTCTGACTTGGCAGCAGTAACATTCTGATGCCTGCCCGGTGCTGTCTTGTGTGGCGGCGTTTGGCACTGTGAGGGTAGCTTCCAGAGTTTCTTTCCACAGCCACAGAGCAAGGAGAGAAAACCAGCAGAGTGGCCCAGCCTTTCTCTCATTCTTAGTAAAGCAGAGCTGGGGGAGAAATGGGAATCCAGGAAGGCAAGTGGCAACGACTCCCCACCTCCTTTGCCTCTAGTCCTCAAAACAGCATCTTTTCAGATCCAGATTGGGGTAAGAAAAAGCCCAGTGTTAATAAGCGGGAGTCTCCTAAGGGCATATGAATCACTCAGGGGAAAGAAGTCTTAGCAGATGTTCTGGGGCCAGTGCTTCTTCAGAGGCGGCTGGAAAGGCTCCCGTGTAAAGGATAAATCTCTGTCATCCACGGACGCCACCACTTTTTAAAAGACCGGAAATAACTGGATCGTGATATGAAAAGCCCTTTGATTAAGACCTGTAGAAAGGGGCTGTACATGAAGCCACTTCAACAACAGAATCCCTCCTGCTTTACTGAGGACACAGCTGAGATTTCAGCTCAGCCATCTGACTGTTGTGCATTGCATTCCCAGATGCACCGCCATCCTGCAGGTGGAGACTGTTTCCTGCTTTGTCTTGTGTACCGCTCAGTTCCGTGCCTTATTGTGCTGATCCCTCTGGTTTACTGCTGTGTGAAAACAGTACCTTCTGAGAAACAGTGTCACCATAAGGAGAATCATATTTCCCTGATTTCCGTTTTGCCGTTAGCCGCTTCGCTGTGGGCTTTTCTGATGCAATCATCTGACCAAGTGCTTCGCAGTATTTTTGCTTGTTCCTGCCCAGTTCTACATGGGTCTGCAATAAGTTGCCATTTGTGGGTGTAAAATAGGTCTTCTACTGGGATTTTGAGCATTCAGGTTACAGTCCCCTTTCCCTTCTAATCAACCTTTTGACCTCAAGCCAATGGGCAGATTCACCAAGGCTCACGTGTCTCCTTTCACAAGAAGAGAGAAATGGGAATAAGCCAACAGCACAAAGAATTAGAAGGTGCTCATACTGTGCCTCTAGTATAAGCCACGATAGTTATATTCAGTTGACTAAGAAACAGTAAAATACAGCGATTCCCACTGACATTGGATTGAACATCATTGTGTCGTCACTTATCTTCCTTTCAACTATAAAATCAAATTTTCTTATTTCCAAATTAAGAGAAAGGTTACAGGAGTGATTAAAACCGAAGTCCATGCCAATCCATTTCTTTTAGATTTTTATTTTTCATTTTACTTTATGTGTGTGGCTGTTTTTTGTGCATATGCGTCTATGCATCATATACATTCCTGGTTCCTAGAGAAGTCCGAAGAGAGTGTCAGATCGCCTGTCACTGGGATTAGAGGCAGTTGTGAGCTGCCATGTGGGTGCTGGAAATCTGGACGGGTAGTCAGTGCTCTTAACCACGGATCCATCTTTTAGGCCCCGTGACCCAATTCTTAGTATGTATCAGATATAGTATATGGGCCTATTTTAGGTATGTCATTCCAGCATCTATCTATGAATATACACTTAAATATATATGTACAGTCATTTAAATATGCATATTCTTTCCATGTATATATCTTATAAGCCTACCTCATTTTTCTATTCCATGTAAATGTATTTTAATTTATTGAGTAAAGAAGTGGGCATTTAATTAATTTAAACTTCCACTATTACATATTTGTTTTAAAATTATCTCTCTACTCCTAGAGATGAAAGAATATAAATCCCTTAAATAGAATCTCTTAGATTCAGAAGATGAGCATTCATGAGACAGAGAAATGCAAACCAGGATAGTTCAGGAGCTCCACAGAGGAACACAGAAATAAAGCAATGAGGATGTCTGAGTGGTTGCCCTGGGGGAGGAGCTTTATTTGATCTCTCCCCTTGTAAAGCCTTGGTCATATGGATATAAACTTATTGGCTGCTTCTCACTGATTGATCTTAAGTTCTTTTTTAAAGTAAGCATTTTCAAGAAAAAGCTCAAGTTTTGTTCCTATTTCCAGACCAAATAAGGTTGGTGTCATGTGGCCTGATTGGTGCTGTCTGTCCAGGAAGAATTTAGGCCGGCTCTCCATTTTAATTCACTTCAACACATCGAGGACAACAAAGTGAATAAATAAATAATAGAGAGGAAAAGGAATTAATTCCCTTACAAACACACACACAATAACAACAAAACAAAATGTTTGGCTAATAATTCTACACTCTATATGAGTAAATATAAGAAATAATAATCAATTTGACTCTTATGAGAAAGAAATTCAGTCAAAGACTATAAAATGGTTATGTAGAGAGCATCTCTGAACACATGAGATGAGGGTCCATTTCCATATCCCAGAATAGATGTAAACTACATTAAAATGTTTATCTTAGCAAACATTGGAAGGTAGTGATACCTACCACTGTATCAATACCGTAATTCTTTCTGTGATTGGAAAGAAAAGCATAAACGGTATCAAATTTTGGTAAATTGGATAAATAACTTATTCACAGTGCTGAACTTGGAGTACTAGTTGACCAATATTCACATTGTAAATGCTTTTACGCAGTAAATGTAATGGGCAGAATTCTAAAATGGGTCCGCAACATTATTGTCTTCTGTAAGCATCCTCTATAAGATTCCCCCATTTTAGGATAAGCAAGACCTCTATGTGTGATGTGATTTCCCTGTCCCTTTTTCTCTGTGTGTGTGTGTGTGTGTGTGTGTGTGTGCGTGCGAGTGTGTGTGTTCATATGTGTGTGCAATGGAGGCCAAGGGTAGACCTATCAGTTTCCGGCTGTCTGGCCAGTGATGCTCAAGGACCATTCCTGCATCTTCCCTTTTTGGCACTAGGGTGCCAGCCTGTGCCGTCATGCCTATCTTTTTACCTGGGTGCTGTGAAACACAGGTCCTTACTCTTGCATGCTAAGTGTTTTACAGCCTGAGCCATCTCACCAGCATATCACTCTCTTGCTTGGGCATTTCATAGCAAAGATACAGGGCATTTGTGTTTGCAGTTAGGCTCCATCTCAGTTGGCTTTTACATACTTTGAAAGTGAATTCCCCTAGGTTTTCTTAGTTACTTGAGGGAAACCTGTAAGAACAAGACAGAAAACTTAGAAAGAGAAGGTGTCCGCTGATATACTTAAAGAAATGAACTGCGCACTGTGGGAAGCCTATAAAGGGACAGAGTGTAGAGAAAGGATCCATGAGGACTCTAGGAGTTTGAGTCACTGGCGCTGCCTGTAAGAATTTAGAAATCTTTCTTCTCCTGACACGAAGTCTGAATTCTCCTGTCAGTCACAGACGTTTAAAAGAGGACTCAACCTCCAGAAAGAAAAACTATCGCTTCCTTTTTTTGATGGAAACTTTGTGGCTCCCTGTCCTGAGGATGAGGATAAAATACCTGCCCACAAAAACTGTGAAATAATCAGTAACGGTGATTGAATGCATTGTTCTTAGTCATGAGTCACATAGTAATTAGTGACTAATACACCCAGCAGATGTACTTGAGGAATATGTCAGACAAAAACCATCTGACAGATGGAGTATGTCACATATGCAATTATTTCTTTTTTTAAGATTTATTTATTATGTATACAGTGTTCTGTCTGCATGTCTGCCTGCAGCCCAGAAGAGGGCGCCAGATCTCATTACAGATGGTTGTGAGCCACCATGTGGTTGCTGGGAATTGAACTCAGGACCTCTGGGAGAGCAAGCAGAGCTCTTAACCCCTGAGCCATCTCTCCAGCCCTGCAATTATTTCTTAAAGTGTGTTTATAATAGTCAGGTGTTAGTTTTTCTTTTTTTAAAAGTAATTCTTTATATTCCACTGGGTTTCTATTCAGCGTGTGGAGCCTGCCACATGCACATGGAGAGAATGGGAGCAGTTTACAGGAGATGGGTCCCTTTCTTTAAGTATGTATTTCCCAGTGATCAAGTTAAGAACTCAGCCACTGGCTGTACAATAGGCACCTTTACCTACTGAGCTATCTCCCTGGCCCTGATCTGATCTTTCAATGAAAATGCAATGGCTTGCATGTCTCTGTATCTTTTTTAATTTACTTTTTATTGATTTTTATTGAGCTCTACATTTTTCTCTGCTCCCCTCCCTGTCTCTCCCTTCCCCTTCAACCCTCTCCCAAGGTCCCCATGCTCCCAATTTACTCAGGAGAGCTTGTCTTTTTCTACTTCCCATGTAGATTAGATCTATGTATATCTCTCTTAGGGTCTTCATTGTTATCTAAGTTCTCTGGGATTGTGGTTTGTAGGCTGGTTTTCTTTGCTTTATGTTTAAAAACCACTTATGGGTGGGCACATGTGATAATTGTCTTTCTGGGTCTGGGTTACCTCACTCAAAATCATGTTTTCTAGCTCCATCCATTTTCCTGCAAAATTCAAGATGTCGTTATTTTTTCTGCTGTGTAGTACTCCATTGTGTAAATGTACCACATTTTCCTTATCCATTCTTTGGTCGAGGGGCATTTATGTTGTTTCCAGGTTCTGGCTATGACAAACAATGCTGTTATGAACATAGTTGAGCACATGTCTCTGTATCTTAACAGTACTTCCTTGATTAATTCCTTCTTTCCTTTTTTACAAAAAATTCAGTTTAGTGCCCATGTTTGCATGCACTCATGCTTTGGTGGAATCATTTAACTAAACAGAAAACAAACACCAGCCTTTTCAGCAAGACTGCTGTGCCTGAGAGCCTAAAGTTTGCTTTGTGAATAAAGGAGTCCAGTTCTGCAGGAATGCTCGGGGATTCCCTGGTATTCCAGAAAGCCTTTTTGACAGGAGCACCAAGTCCGTGGTTGTTTAAAGGGAAACAAAACCAAGGACTAATGTTTTCAAATGTGGCTCCTTGAAATCATTCTTTCTCTGGAAAACTAAATTCAAGATGGCAACTGCTGAGGTGGAATACCCTGTTTCAGTTTCCTTAGAGCTGAGTGTATACATTAGTGTTCAGCTAATGAACACCACTCAAGTGTGGTTTGTGCAAGTCATTCTCTCATGCACTAGAAAAGTCCTTAATATCCTTCAACGCCTTCTACATTTCATCATTTGCTCTGTGATTTGAATATTTTGCAAATGTAAAGCCAATTTTAATTGCATATACCACCCACAATATTTCCCAGGGTATACATGATACCAACAATGGTACCAAACTCTTCTATAAGCACTGTGATACTATTATAGACAAGCTGATAACATAGGCAGCTGCTGAGTGATTGATGTGGTAGGCAGCACACCCAGTGTAGATGTGGCGTGCAAGTATGGTTTAGATCCTGGGAAGGAGGGAGCTCATTCATTGCACATCTCAGCACTGTTCACAGTTTAAAACATGAATGGTTTTGTGGAATGTTCCCTATTTGGGTGCTGAATTTGCCCATAGGTAGCTCAAACTGCAGAAAGATAGGTTAAGGATGAAGGGAATCACTGTATAACCAGCTGGACAATCCTCTCTTTATCTGTCTAGCACAATTTTAAATAAGCTCTTTCATTGTATCTGAGGGGACTCTTGGACTAAAAACGAATAAACAGTAAGTGGATTATTAGATGAAATAATAAATTTGAAGTGAATAACTACAGTTTCAAAATACAAACTTCTGCATATTAATTTCCATTTAATCTCATGAAATGAAAGTAGGATGCTATTATCACAGTTTATTTGGATTCAGCTTACATAGTTAAGCTTGAAACACATTACAGTCTTCCTGTGCCTGCCTTACTTATACTTGGAAACTTGTAGATATTAAAACTCATTCATTTTTTTCCACGATCCATAATTGGTTCCTCTGAGATAGAGGTTCATCATTAATAAGCTTGCTGATCTCTTCCTATTTGGGAAGAACTACAGTTTGAGCCAGGCGAATGGGTTCCAAGACCTGCCTTCCTGAGTCTCACCTGTCCGTTGCTGCCTCAAAAACACAATTCTCACCACATACAGGATAAGAGATAGTTTCATCTAAAACCAAATAGGAGTGACAATGGCCCAGAAACACAGTTCTATTTTGCCCTAAGTTCCATACCCCAATATGATAAGTGTCCGATGAAATTTTATAGTAACAGAACAGTGGTTATTAATGGAAAGTGGTAAATTAAGGTGATTTTCAAAACCACTGGTGGAAATATTAGGAATGTGGAAATCTCTGCTATAGGCCTCAGACACTGTCTAGGAACGTTGATAGCCTTTTGGTTGGTGGAAGCTAGTGATCTGTTAATTTAATACAATCCAAAAAGGTTTTACCTGTTAAATGTAGTCAGACACAGAGGTCAGGAAAGAATGGTTATGTGGGGGGGGGGCGGTAAAGGTAGTCAGGAAGGAATGGTTATGTGTATGTTGGGGGGTGCTTAGATAGCCTGCAATGCATTGTAAATAGGCTTAGAACCTGCAGCGTTTTAATTTCTCCACTATCATTGAAGTTATCATGGGTTCAGGGTCCTTGCAGGAGATTCATTACAAGGTACTCTTCTTTATAGGAGCATTCACACCATACCCCATCCCTTCAAGGAAGCACAGCCTTGTTGGTTAAGACCAAAAGGAGCTGGCCTTGCCTGCCTAAAAAAGACTGTGCTTTTGTTATTTGATTTTCCTGTGATCTCTTCTAAAAATCCTGTGGCTTAAGGGATGACCTGGACTTTTCTTTGGGATGTGTGCTGTGCTCTCTGCTCATCTTTCCCTCCTATTTCCCGTCCTCAGCCTCGGGGACTCCTCAGTGTTCCTCTCTGATGCCGCTCTGCCTCTTTGCAGACGGGATCTGTTAGGGTGTTCCGGCTTCTCCTTTTGGAAACACAGCTCTGAAACAGTCTTTCTTGATGCAGAACACCTCATGTGGAGCGATTGTGTGTGTAATCAGCAAGGATACACACACCCAGCCATTTCCTGGAGAAATGCTGCCAGGGCAGTTCACAGCCATTCCTTTTGTTTGGCTTCCATGTGTCCATTTGGAGAGTCCCACCACAGTTCAGAGGAGTCTCTGTCCATCGAGATCTTAGCAAAGTGGAGTCCAGCTTACGAGCGGGCATGTTTCCATTAGAATCACTCATGCAGTAGTAGCTTGTACTTCATAAAACCACACACAGAGCAAGGACGCTGTCCATTCAAAGCCCTGTCTCTCTTTCCCTGTCCTACAACAGTCTAGAACTCATGTTCTTGATAACAGGGACCTATTTGAATTAGTGAATTAATGGACACTTCTGCTCATTCAAAATATGGTCTGATGCATAAGAAGCTTTCCACCCTCTTTTTTCACAAGGGAGAGCTACCATGAGTCTCTAGTATGCAACAATTCTAAACCTAAGGCCATCTGGCCTGAATAGTTTTATATTCCTTATAATTCTTTCTGATATGCAGTTAATGTATTTTAAGGACCATAGATACTTCAGGATAAATTTTAGCCTGTATACATAACAAAATTGCAAACTACAATAGATTTTAAGGAATGTTAGACACTATCTCCAAGTACCCAGTGGTCTCCCCCTAGAACAAGTTCTTTATCCCTAGTTGCCTTTTTTATTCAGGGAAGAATTTGAACATTTCAATATGACAGTCTCTCTAGGATTGAACCCAGCAAGCAGGAAGAACACATTCACCTTCACAAACTCTGTCAACTTCAGTAAGGTCAAAGCTGGTTAGACCTGTGCTCCTGCAGGGAGCTATATGACAGAGGGGAGCCAGCCAGTCCAGGAGAGATGCTAACTCACTTGGCACTCTCCTTGCAGACTTTGGAAATTCTCTGTGGTACAGAATTGGTTACAGGGAAAACTTCTACGCACAGGAAATAATGATTTCCATCCATGAGCTTGCCTATTGGACCTGTCGTCTTTCATCAGTAGAAAGATTGGGGGAAATCAAATACTTTATTTTATTTTAACCACCCAGAGTAGGAGAGTGAACTGTGGGAAATTAATATTTCTGGCTTGCTCCCAGCCCCTCCACCCAGGGCGCATAAGTGATCAGGGCAGGCAAATTACTTTTCCATCCTGTTTGACTCCAAACTACCCAAGTGAGTGAAGAGAGAGGGAATCGTTTGATAAGGCTTGAAAATCAGCATCTGCTTTTCTTAGCACTTCTGGATGGATTTATCAGGCATCCTGTAATTCACACTTCCTCTTAGAAACAATAGAACACTCTACACAGATATGCAGCGTCTGGGTATTTCTCGGGTCCACTGTCATGGCTGTGCATTTGGAAGGACCTATGTTTGCACTGAGGTACAGTCATCTGCACTTTTGATCATTTCTTCCCTGGAAAAAAGTGGTACTCTCTGCCCACATAAATGCTTCCTTGCTTCATGAACTTGGAACTAACATTGGTATGGAGACACTTCCAGTTCTGGGCTTCTTTTTATGGCTCAGAAGTTATTCATACTTTGACAACTTCATGTTTGCACTGTGTAAGTGAAACTCACTGCATCTCAAGCCTGGTGTCAGGGGTGAAGGACCTACAGATAGTTTAAACTGTCTTTTCCAGGGAAAAATAAATCTAGACATGATGGATTAAAGTTGAGGAAACTAGCTCAGTCTCATCAAAACTCACTATTGTGAAAGTGAAATACACTGGTTATTGGATCTTACTCTCTGTGAGATAGAGCCCGTCTTTATATTTGTTTTACAGCAAAGGAAAGAGGCAAATTACTGGCCTAATGTAAACCTGTTGATGAGTAAAACCTTAGGATTTGGGCTCTAATGTTTGTGTGGCTTCCTCAGAACCAGTATACCATAATATAAAACTGATGACAATGTTGGGGGGGGCGCTGTTATTGTTGTCTAGGAGATTTTTACATTTTTAAAAAGTTCACTTTGTGAATGGGAATTTGTATATGAGTGTGTGCATATGTATATTGTGCCACAGTGTGTACTTCAACAACAGTTTGCAGAAGTTGGTTCTCTTACACACACACACACACACACACACACATATATATATATATATATATACACATACATACATACATATAAACTTGTGTGTATATGTATACAGGGGTATTGAATGTGTGTATATACACATGTACCAAGATCCACATGTTAGGCTTTCATTCACTTCCCATCCTTCCCTTCTTGTTTATGTTTTTAATGAATCCTGATACAAACCCTGTTTTGAAGTTATGCCATAGTCATCCTTGTTGGTCGTCTCATTTGGTGGAACTCAGGTCAGGCTTGGCTTGGTGACAGGCGTCTTTACCCAGTGGCCCTGAAGACAGTGTTGAAACATATCCTCACTGTGTGATGCAAGGCATAGCAGACATTTGGGGACTCAGGATCACACTCTACTTATGCTTTCAAGGAGGTGGCATCTTAAAGGGGAGTATTGAAAGAGGAGACACCAAGAAGGGAATGCAGTTCAACCAGGGCCTCAAGTGGAGAAATGGTGCCCAGAGTCGAGTGGAGAGGATTATGGGGAGCATAAGGGAAGCATCTGTCCCTGGAACCCGAGTGGGGAGAAAACCCTGGCTAATGGCCGTGACAATGGACATGGTTCATGTGGGTAATGAGCATAGAGACCTTGAGAGGGTTGTATCCTTCCTCAGCTCAGGCCCTCATTCCTGATACTTAAGGTGGAAATAGACATTTCCTAGAGAAAACCAGCACTTCCTAGAACAGAGTAAAGGACAAGAAGGAGGATGTAAAGCCAAGGTCCTAGGTAGGGATGCAATGCTTAGGGCTTCATTCATTAACGTCATTGTTCCTTGTAGAGACTGGCTTCAGAAAATCAGTGCAGCAGCCTTGTGGAGCTTAGTTTGCTCAGGTGCAGAATCCCTAATTTCCCATTTGTCCTTCTGGCCACCTTCTTGAGTGACATGTGGATGGATAGATCCCTGCAAGTCTCCCATCGAACAGACACTGAGACATAGCAGATTGGTTTTCATCGCCGTTCACAGAGCTTCTCTCTGCCAAACCATTGGACGAAATAGTCAGGAAGATGAAGTGGACCACTTGGGAGTTTCTTTACTCTGATTTCATCGCTGTCTCCAGAGATACTTCTGGCACCAGAATATGCAGCAGATATAAGAGGCAAAAGAGCTGTGGTATCCATAATAAGCATCTGTTAATAATTCATGTGGCAAATATTTATCCAAGGCCTAGACTTGTGGGTTCATCTGGACATGCAACACTAACAAGTGTTTTTTCACAACTAAATTTTGCATATAACAGTTGCTTATTGTTAATAGGCCATTTAAAGGTAAAGCAAATCAAATTCCAAATACATTATTATTTTAAATTTTTGTGTCTGTCTAAACCTTGGCATATGTGCCCATGACCTTACTGGACAGTTGATTACATTAACATGCCTTTAGTGGACAGGAAAGAAGGCAGACGTTTGAGGAAGCAGATCCTCTGGGTCCTAGGAGTGACTCAAGTTTAAATTAAATGACATTCTACAAAAAAAAAGGAAAAGAAACATTAAGAATTGCTAATCCTCTTCAAACATGAACATGTGAAGAATGGTAAACTCCGTGTGTTCCCTCATGTTCCCCACCTGTTACAGATTTATACTTCACCTTGGAGTACGTCATTCTGTCTGAAACCAGCCACAAACAGCCCTCACTTCTGACATAAATTTCTCCTTATATTAACTCACCCAAAATTTTAAAATTTCCAAGTTAAGCCCTATTTGAAACAGCCATTTTGAAGGTTTTTCCCTCCTCACAAATGGCTAATAAAACTAAATGACTCCATCCTGACAGACTCAGACCGACTGCAGAAAACACACAGTATTCCCAAAATAATATCCATCAACTGTTTGACTAATGTCTCATTGAATTGTTTACAATGAATAAGGGTACTGAGATCCATTGATGTGATGATAAGACCAGTGTATTTCCTACTGTTAGAAACAAGCCCAAATCCATTGTTCTCACTTCCTTTGCAGAGTTCAGCTGACCTCATCCATGTTAAGGAAAACACACGAATTCATGCTGGTTATTTTGACCAAAAAAATGTTATTTTAAAAGACCATATTTTATCTTTGATCATTTAATTCCATATATTTCCAACATAAATAAGTAAAATTTTGCAATATTCACTATGTATCTTATTTCAAAATGAATTCTATTTTTAGTGTACAAAATGCAGATCAGCTCATAAGATAAGTAAATATATGTTTGATTTTGCTTATTGAAGACAGCTATTATTGATGCTGTGGGACATGCCTTTCCTGCTGTTTTTCTGCACATGAATATCTATCAGGAAGCCACTTTCCCACTTAATTGTAGAGTGCTTCTCTGGCTATAGATGGGCAGAGACACAAATCTATGTATATATGTATACACTCTGGACTAATCATAACCTAGTACTCATTCCTGCTATAACCACCTCATTCCTAGGATAACATGTTTCCCCTCTTTGCTCTAAAAGTAATAATGATCCCAGGACGGCTGATACGTTGAAAGAAGATTACAACTAAATTTGTAAAATTTACCTCACTCGTGGAGCAAAATTAAAAATCTTGGTCAAGAAATTTGTCTCTATTTTTTTAAAGAAACTGGGCTTGCTATGAAACTGCTTTGTAATGAACAGGAAATAAAGGGAGAAGACTGTGGTTCCTGGAGGTGCGCAGTGTGCCAGGTTTTTTAAGAAGGAATTGTGCTCAGTTTTATAAGTCTATCCTTACTGTGAGAGGGTTCAGGACTACCCATTGCAGAGCTAAGGGAACTAAGATCAGAGACCCATTATTTTGTCTACAGTCACACTGAGAAAAAGCCACAAAGGCAATTTGACCCTGTGCTTGTCTATTACTCTAAAGAGAAACCAAATTTGTTACCCTGGCTACCAAAGTAAAGTTCACTCATGTTAATATACTTATAGACAAAAGAGTTCCACCCATAGAATAATTCTTAAGTATCTGACCAATATGTATATTATACAAATGTATATAATATGCCTATATGTGTATATATACATAGATTTGTGTATATATGCCTATATGTGTACATATGCATAGACTTGTGTATATATGCCTATATGTACATATCCATATAAACTTGTGTCTATATGTATTCAGGGGTATTGAACCAAGATCCACATGTTAGGTTTTCATTCACTTCCCATTCTTCCTTTCTTGTTTATGTTTTTAATGAATCCTGATACAAACCCTGTTTTGAAGTTATGCCATATTCATCCTTGTTGATTGTCTTCTTCAGTTTGTACTAAGCTCCTTTCAAAGTAGTTGAAGTTAACATAGAGTTTATAGATTATTAATCCTAAAATATATGTGATTCATGACATCACAGACAGTATTTTAATATAGAGTTAGTAGAGTGTCTACTGTGCTTTTTTATATGTTTGTTTTTGTTTGTTTGTTTGTTTTATTTTTTTACATTGTTTTATTTTTTTCCATTCAAAAACATAATTAAAGATATAACATTTTTTCCTTTCTTCCCCTTCTCCCGGTCCCCTCCCGCTACCCCCCTACCCCTCCTCCCTCTCCCTTTGTTTGTTTGTTTTTTGAGACAGGATTTCTCTGTAGCTTTGGAGCCTGTCCTGAAACTAGCTCTTGTAAACCAGGCTGGCCTTAAACTCACAGAGATCTGCCTGCCTCTGCTTCCTGAGTCCTGGAATTAAAGGTGTGTGCCACCAGCGCCTGGCTGTGTCTACTGCATTTATCTTCATGCATACACATTAGCATTTTGTAAAGCTAGAAATTTCTGAAACTAAAAACCTTAGTACAGCATATTGGAAAGAAATTCCAATCGGTCAGCCTGTGGACAGTGTATAGGATTGCCTTCCCCTCTTGATCCAGATGCAGCCAATAAACCATCAATTCAACAGAAGCAGACAAGATCTTTCATCCTTCTGATTTTGCCATCTATAACACCAAGTCTAAAAATGTGTTTTGCATTGCTCAATAATATTATTAAGTATGTAAACAACAGCAATAATAGTTATCATTATTAATACTTCCAAACTCAGCTACTGATGTATGCAATTTTAAACTCATTTACTCCTCAGAAGTCTGTGTTTTGTGTAACTGCTCTTATTAAAATGCAAATGAGGATGCTGAGGCGTGGAGGGAGGCTAAATGACCTCATCTAGTCCACATATCTAGAAACCATTCATCCATTAGCATCTGGCAGTATAGCCCTGGAGTCCTACCTCCCACACTTTCGTCCTAATCTACTCTTATTTTCTAAACAGAAGTTGCTTCTAAGAGATCCTCCAAGAACATCCAAGCAGCATTCACAAAGCTGTCATGAATGTAAGAGATCCATATATATAACCAAAGATGAAGAAAGAGCTGAATCTGAGATTTTCACTGAGAAAGAGCTCAAGACATTCAGTGGGGTGGGAGAGGATAAAGAAAGAGAAAAATTTGAAGATATTGTAGATGCAGAAGCAAGCAAGCAAGGAAACTAAAACATCAAATACCACTTCCTGTGGCAGTTAGGACATGCCCACCCTATTCATTAACACCACATAAACTGTACTTGTATTAGCACATACTTAAACAAAAAAAAGTCACTTTCCCAACCTCCTTTGAAGACAGGATTGATCACATGCTGTTTCTGACCAATGAAGTATATTAGGGTTTCTTGGGATTTCTTGGGGACTCTGTCGACCACTGTTTTACCTTCTGTTTAGGAGGTAGGGGGACCTTTACATTTACTATGAGATGGTGACACAGACCAAACTGAAGAACTTTGTCAATGAAAATTACTGGAATGTGAGACAACAGTGGTTCATTAAAAGGGCACAGTCAATAGCAGTTACTAGGAAATAACCATGACTGGTCTGTTTATACCTCCGAGAGTTGAGACTCTGCACACCAATGGATGGCTATCTCAATGTTTGCTCCACAACAGGACCCATGTAGATGGACGACCTCATTCTTTCAGACTTTCTTGGGTGTAAGGGGGTCTCTAAAAACTTTGACACACATTATCTGCCTTAAGACATCTTTCTTTCTTATTGTAAGCAGAAAGTGCCCTCTGCCCCCTGTGGCCCTCAGCTCTGGTCTGCTGTCTCTCCTTATGAGGCCTACACCACGGCTCTCATATTCTCCCTTTTGCCTTTGCAACACTGAAAGTTTAAGCAACCACATTCCTTGCTTTGTTTCCTAGGGAGCATTTGTCTTGAATAACCCATGCCCTGCCACTGCTGCTGTGCTGCTGCCATGACAGCGCCAGCCAGGGATTCTCCACCAGCCTTCATTTGCCTCTGTTTTGTACAGAACACAGTGAAGAAGTGCTCGCCCTCCCCTACTCACCCTCCTCTGCTCACCTCCTCTACTCTCTACTCACCTCCTCTACTCTCTACTCACCTCCTCTACTCTCTACTCACCTCCTCTACTCTCTACTCACCCTCCTCTGCTCACCTCCACTACTCTCTACTCACCTCCTCTGCTCACCTCCTCCGCTCACCTCCTCTACTGTCTACTCACCTCCTCTGCTCACCTCCTCTGCTCACCTCCTCCGCTCACCTCCTCTACTTACCCTCTGTGATCAAGAACACTGCTTATCCTTCTAAAGGACCCCAGTTCAGTTCTCAGCATCCACCTGGTAGCTTGCAACCACCTATAACTCTAGTCCCAGCAGATCCAGTGCAGTCTTCTGGCATCTTTGAACACTACATGCATGTGGTAGTGCACAGCCATACATACAAGCCAGACACTCATACATGCAAAATAAAATAGTTGTTTGTTAAAGTCTCCCCTTTCCACTATAGCTTGGAAACTCACAATAGCTTAGGTTCCAATGGTAGAGCCTTCCTTGAAATGAAATTCTGTAAAATATCCATATTCCATTTGCTGCATAGATTGAATTTAAGCTGTGTTTACAATGGGTTGAAAGTAGAGGGAAGCCCTTAAATTCATCTGTACGACCATCCTGCATGTGTTAGACTATTTCTCATGTAGGTCTTTAGAAATCTAGAGATTTTTAAGAGCACAGTCTGAAAAATATCCAATGATCTTTATACGTGGAAATACTTAAGTTTATTCATAACAGAGTGCCTTGTTGAAAGCATCAAATGTTTCCTTGTGGTCTTGGGCAAAGTGAGAAATCAACACTATTGGATTGGAATCAGAAACACATTTAAGCTTAACTTAATGATGCAGAGAAAGGTGATTTTCTTTCTCTTTCAATGAGATTATGAATCTTACAACTGCTACCAGACATTTACAAACATGATTTGCAAGGAATAGTTTTCAGTGTTAAACATACAGCTTCTGATATATGTGTGTACATGTATGGATAATTGTTTGGCATGTCTGTTTGAAATGCTTCTTGTTCAAGGACTAACATCTATAAATACAGGAAATAGAGACAGACAAGTCCAACAATTGTTCCAAGCTGGCACAGTGGCTCAAGATTATGTCATTCTCATCATTATGGCAATTTGGGATTCTTTCCAAGTTTATTGTGCACTATTCCAGTCTGTTTCCATTTCTTTTTTCATACTGAAATTCTGCAGCATTTTAGAACTAGATTGTATTCCATTTTTACAGCTATTAAATAACAGAAAATGGAGAAGGGATATATACATATATAAAGTATGTACATATAGAGCATCTCAGATGTGTCAGACTTCAAACAATTCATCTTTATGACAAATGACCTTAAAGGACATGTCATCATCTATAGCTGTGATAAAGGACCATTCTACATTAAACAACTCAGCCAGGATTTTATTCTGGAAAAAAAAATTCTTTTGTTACTCATTTGATGAAGGAAAGGTTCCAAGAGTCAGCTAGTAGTCATGCTGAGTCCACAGTTCGCATCTGTGGATTTTGTTACTAGGTTTCTCTGTTCTGCTATTTTTGTACAAAAAGATAATATTCCAATAATTGAGACATTATTTATATATGTTGCCAATTCCAGATTGGTATGTTTGTCCCTGGTGTATTCTCCTTTGTTGCACATCTTTACAGTTTTCCTAAGGAAACACCTGGTTGCCTAGGCCTAGGTATGACATGGTGCTGTGATCCACGAGGACTACTCAAGTGTTTGACCTATTAGTGCCCTTGAATTAGAACCTTCTTATAGTCCATACATAAGGATCCTCCCATAGGTAGGGCTTCATATCATAGATGCCCAAATTTTGTCAGAGGGGCTGACATTTCCATTGTACCCTTACCTTTCATGTTTAAAAGAGCAGTACAACCACCCAAACTGTAATATAATATGCAAATTGATGAAGTTTGTTTAGGAACCAAAGACACAATTTGTTCCATTGCCTACAAGAATGAGGATTAGAGGTTTCTCTGAAGAATATCTCAAAGAGAAGAGAGTTAAATGGGTACCTGACTAAGTACCTTGACTCAGTAGAAAAGATGCTGAATAAGCTATGATTCTCAGAAACATAAAGAGGAAGATGGGAAAGAAGGAAGCCTCATCCCCAGAGCCTTCCACCTTCTTGTTTCAAGACTAATCATATATAGAGATAGCATTTGCTAACAGAATCACAGGTCTATGAACAGCCATGCTATTTGCTCCCAGGGGTGAATTACTGTCTTCTACTTTGTGGCATGTGTTTGAAATACCCATCAGAGAAGTGTAGCACATGCTCACCTTGTCATAATATTTCATTCTATTGTTCTGTATGTGAAGATCCAGGTCACATTCATCTTCTACCAGCACAAATTGATAATAGACTTTTAGTAGAACTTCTTCTAGTTATTCATTAAATATGCCTACGGGTATTGACATAGTATGGGAAATATGAACTTACAAATTTAGTTAACATTGACTTTCTTTAATACATACAAGTAATGTTTTATAAACTAAGTAGGTTATATTTAGAAACATATATGTATATATATACACAAGTATATATATGAAGACAATTGCAATTAATGAAAAAAGAGGCCATGAATTTGAGAAAGAATAGGGTATAGGGGTCAGCTTTTAGTGACAGAAGGAAGGGAGAAATAGTATAACTAAAATACAATACCAAAAATAAAAAATAGAAAGAAGAGAATATAGAGATAGTATTTATGAACGCTTACCAAAAAAAAAAAAAAGACAGTTTGTATGTAGCTCTGATTTGAGTGTTTATAGCACATCTGTTAGGTAGTTACCTCAGATTTCAAATTGAGAAATGGACTCAAAGCAGCAGAGCACCCCAGATCTCACAGAGAAAGATAAAGAGGGGAACTGGTACTAGACTTTCCCTGCTCCAGGATTGAGTGGAGGGAAACAGAACTAACTCTTTCATGTAATGAATAGTTATGTGCCTCTGCAGCAACAAAATGATGTGGCCATGGGAATATAGGCAGCAATGGTTTGGGACAGAAATAGGAAGCGTTGTTCTACTTTAAGGAGGATCCTCAGCTCCTACAGCTAAGGGAAAACCTTTGACTTTCGGGCCAAAGAAAGGAATTGTGTCCTGTTCTCCCCACCCTGTGCCATAGACATAATGCTGACTCACATAATGCTGACTCAGGGCCTTGGCCTCATTAAGAAAATCTCTACAGAGCTCAGATATGGTAATGTGTACTGTCTTGAGTCTGGGTTCATGAATTCTTCATAGAGACAGCATGGTTAGTTAAAGCCCTCACATATGATACTAATATAGAGCAAATCTTTAAACAATGACTTGTTCTCTAAGGCATTGCCAGGTTGTTGACTAACCCCTCTAAATTAGATCTGCTTCATTTGTTGTGGACCATTGGCGATAGTATGTAATGAAAACCCAGCAATGGAAAAACACAATGCAAATATAGAAAAGGGCCGAGAAAATCCCTACTAATGAAAGATTTCCAGAATTTGTCTTTTTCATCTAAGGCTTCTACTTTCTAGTCATCAAACTTTCTAGTCGTACTTCTTTACAAGAGCTTGGTTTTCCTATATAAGAAATTCTGACTACTTCTTTTCACCCATAATATAAAGTCCAAGTCACATAATTAAGGCAGAAATTTTGCAAGATGCAAGGCTAATTTGAGACATGTGAACTAAATAGCTTCATGGGGTCCTTGGTCAATGTGACCTCATTTTGATGACAAAAAAATCTTTGTGGCCAGTTGATGTTTTTGTGCTGTTGCTGAAATGTCTAGCAACTCTGCCATTGATGTTTCAAGGCTGAAGTATAGGAGATGCCCTGATATTGCTTGGATATGATTTATTTGTCCTCTGTAGCATTGTATGTTCAAATATCACCCCGTTGTGAAGTGTTAAAAAGATGAACATCAAGGCTGAAGAAATGACTTAGTGGTTAAAAGCATTTGCTGCTTGTTCAAAATTCCTTGCACGCACATCAGGGAGCTCTTAACTACCTGTAACTCCAGTCCCAAAAGAGCTTATGCCCTCTACTGGCATCTCACACACATATCCACAGACATACACAGACACAGACACATAGACAGACCAACATGCATAAACACACAGGTATAAAATATAGAATAAGTCATTTTTAGAGAAGTGAGAATATCTACGATGCTTAGAAATAGGGCTTTAGGGGTTAATTCATAAAGATAAAACCTTCATGATTGAATCCTAGTAGCATCATCAGTACAAAGAGACCAGAGGAGACCACATGCATGCTTCCTGTCTCTTGTCCTATGATGGTCTGCCAGCATATAGGCATTGCCAGATGAGGCCCCACCAGAATCAAGACAGACTTTTTTTCTTTGTAAAGTAGCTTGCCTCAGCTATTTTATTTTCAGAACAAGAAATGGAGAGCTTTGTTTCTTCTCAGTCATGTTCTGCTAGATGGCTGTTGAAGAATGAGAGGTGCAAAAATAGATGAAATGAGGGGATTTGTCTTCAATTCTCTCTGAGAAAAGAATAGATTTTGGCAGAAATAATTTAATTTTGGTGTCACAGAGAAGGATGGGGAGATTTAATGGAAGAAGCCAGAAAAGGAGTACAGATTTGTTAATGCTGAATCTCAGCCAAAGCTCATGGAGTACGTTTCCATACATTCTGGTTTCTGTCAGCTTAAGAAGATATTAAAGATATGCTATATAATGTAAAAAAATGCAAGGAGTAAAAAGCAAGATGAAATCATCCTGAAGATAAAACGAGGACCCATTGGTAGGTGAAACTAAACAAGTTACACTGTTTTCTTGTGTCAGACTGTCTGGGATCAGCTGTTCTATGTATAGTCTGAAAAGAGATTCAGCCTTTAGGACTTACTTCTGGATTCTGCCACCATCATTAAGTGAAGAATTCTATGGTTTTTTATGTTATTGGAAGTCTTACCTTTTAAACTTAAAACTCAAAATATTATAAGCAGACAAGCCATCTCTGGCTTCAGGAATGCATGCATGTTCATAGTAGGCCTACAGTGTAGCTCCTAGTAGGCCTACAATGGGATAAGGTGCATCATTTGGACAGTCTATATTATGACATGGAAGCAGACACTTCCACCTGCATCCACATCCTTGAAGGGACAGAGTTCCCAAAGGTAAGTCTCCAAAGAAGACAAATGAAAACAACAGAGAATGATTTCAGGATTTCATGAGAACCTGGTTCCATGGTGAAAGAAGGGGTGGCAGCTTACTGAGCAAACTGCAGCTTAGATAGTGGTAGGAAGACAGAGAGCATTTGGGGGGGGGTGTATTTCTCCAAGAAGCAGAAGAGAAAGTCTGAACTGAGAATATGTTTTTGCTAAAGGTCCAAAGCAAAGGTGCTTCTGTGAGTTTCACTTTACCCTTGTACATCATGGACTGATCCATCAGCACATCTCAGTCATTTGTTCAGGAAGCTGGGAATCTGTGCCAGCATCTGCTTCCTTCTAACTTTCTCTCTCCTGGACCTTTCATATCCTCATCCAAATTTTCCTTCCTTTGTCTCCGTTCTCTGTTACTCTTCCTCTTTTCTTACCCTCCATTCTTCTATTCCTCTCCCCTTTCTTTCTTCTCCTCACCTCCTTTCTGTCTCTCTCTTACCCCCTCCTTAATTTCCTCTCTCTTTTTTCCCTACTCGCCTCTCTCATTTTAAAAATAGCTCTTTGAAAACAATCTTCAATAGCACCACTTGGTGAGGACAGTTCCTTTCAATTTATTCATAGTTAGAACTGTTTTCACCATAATTGTTGCTGAGATCTGTGTTGAGGGAATTAAAAATGTTCCAAAGGTCATGGAAAACAATCCCCTAAATTCTAGCTTCAGGGAAAATACCTACATAAAGTAACTGCTCCCTTCCCGACACAGAATATGTAATTGTCAAGTTTTTTCCTGAAGAATAGTTCTCCTCTCCATTCTTATTATCTTAAAAGATGCCAACAGTGGAACTGCCCAGCCCAGAGGCCCTACCGCAGCCAAATAACTCATACAAACAATAGTGTGAATTTTCTTTCCTAGGACAAAATTTACATGAGTAAATGAGATGCTGAAGGAAATATCACCTTCCGCAGCAATGGTAAACAAAGGTGACAGATGTGCATTTGGCTTTCCATTAAGCAGAGCATGGCTATAAGGCTTTGCACAGGTAGGCACAACAGCGAACTGTGCAATGAGCAATTACTGAGCAAGTGAAGTTTTTCGGTAAAGCCTGTGAGTGAAAACTCCCTGGTTATAAATAGGAGAGGAAACAGGTGTGTGTATACATAGTCATATGTAATCAAAAGACTCCAGATAGTGCTGATGAGGAACTGTTCCTCTACTGGCTAGTTTTATGGCAACTTGTCACAAGCTAGAGTCATCAGAAAGGAGGCAGCTTTAATGAGAAAATGTCTCTATAAGAGTAGGCTGTGGGTAAGCCTGTAAGGCATCTTCTTAATTAGCTATTGGTGTGAGAGGGCCCAGCCCATTGTGGGCTGATGGTCCTGGGTTCTGTAAGAAAGCAGCCATGGGGAGCAAGTCCAATAGACAGTACTCCTCCATGGCCTCTGCCTTAGTTCCTGGCTCCATGATCTTGCCCTGTTTGAGTCCCTGCCCTCACTGCCTTTGATGAATGAAACTGTGAGTGTAATAAACCCTCTCTTCCCCAACTTCATGGTCATGGTGTTTCATCACATCAAGAGTAACCCTGCCTAAAACAGTTCCTACAGATTTTATGGTGATTCTGTCTGTTACTGTGGCCATTACTTACACAGAATGGCCTGCAATCGCCTCATTTTTGTCCATTCTAAGCTGAAACATAGAAATATCAGAAAGCTACATTATAGTAGGCAACAAATTTGGAGTGTGTTAATCCTTCAAGAAGCATATATTTTCCATGTGTAAGTAAATCATGATATTTATGACATTCTTCTTAGAAAAGCTTTCAAACAGAAGGCCATGTGGCTAAAGTGTTTCCCTAAGCTAATTGACCTGCAGTTAGCCCACCAATTGCTTCCCTAAAGCGTGTGGTGTGTGTGAGTTAACAGAACACAGTTCTTTAAGCACAGCATGATGTTGGTCAACTCTGTGATTTACTCAGGTCCTCCGCATCCAGAAACTGCTGCCCTTAAACTCTGTACTTCTACTTAAAGACTCACTCACTTCAAGCCCATTACCTGCAGCAACTTTGATTGACAGTTGACAATCTCAGAGTATATTTGTTCCCAAAGATGGCATCTAGCACATGGATCAGTCATGGCAACAATTAGTTCTCCTTTTACTTGATCAGAGAATCACCTCTATCTGCTATTTGTGAAGCTGTTTCCCCAAAGTGCTATTCTGTGGAATGCAAAATAATAGTCCCCAAAGTCCCTAGGATTTAGGCCTAGGTTATGTAACACGGTGAAAGCATGTTTGTGGGTGAAATTATGGTTATGAAACTTAATTTAAAAGGGTTAGCCTGATTCTTCACGTTTGCCACATCTAAGACTGGAGTCCATAATGGAAGAAGGAAAGAGAAAGGCCTCATCAAAGATGAGGCAGAAGAAACTGGAATTGTAAGAGTCTTGACCAGTTATGGGTGATTTTAAAGGTAGAGGAAGGAGACATCAGGCCATGGAATGTGATGTGCTGTAGCACCTGCTATCAGCCATTCCCCAGCATCCAGCTAGGTAACAGGGATCTTTAACCTGCAAACTGAAGTCTACAGCTGCAAAGAATCTTCTAGAGCCTCATCTACCAAGGACATGGACTTACTCAGGACCTCAGAAGGAATTGCATCCCTATAAAAATGGTTTTTCTCACAAATATTCTCTTTCAAGGTGGCTGATAGAGATTGTATTGTGTCTGTGTGCCACAGTTCCGTTACCCATTCATGCAGCTACTGGTTGCTATATCTGCAGGCTACCTCACATGGCTATAGTGACTAGGAAAAACAAAAGCATCCTCACTTGGCGATGCGATTTGGAAGAGCTGAACTTGATCGTCCTGGCCTATGAACAGGTGAAGTCCTTCAATCCGAGATCTGTCTTTGGCATCTGTGCTTGTATCGTGAGAAAATGTAGGTAAATCATCCAGGGAATAGTTGGCACGGGGAATTGTTGCTTTTTTAGGGTTATGTCTCTACCACATGAGCCTATGAGGGTCCTCTTTACAGGCATCTTCCACTCATGCTCATGCCTTCTGTTAAATTTCTCGTCAAAGGAGCCATCTCAGTGAGGCCTTTGGGGGCACTTTATGTAAATTCATCTCCAACACTTTCTGGGTCTCCTCCCTTTGTTTTTCACTGTTCTCCACTGGAGTGATCATATGTATCTCCTGCTGGGTAATAACTTATAACAAAGCTTAGCAACTCAGACAATACCCTTGTATCTTCTCACTGCTTTTGTGGTCAGAAATCCAAGCCCAGGACAGCTCATTGGCTGTGGTTATGTGTCAAAGCTCAGATGAAGTATCTGCTTCCCGCTATACACAAGTGACTTTTCATTGTGTGCTGTTGGACCTAGAGGTTCTCACTCATTGTTGGCTGTAGACTGAACTCAGTTACAGACCACAAGGGCATTTTGTCAATGTTGCAAGCCTATAAATATGGGAAAGTGCTAACCAGACAAGAGTCACAGACTTTTGCAGTCCGGTTTTAGAAGTAATATCTCATCACTCTCCCAGGATTTTCTTTGTTACAGTGAGGTCACTCAGTTTGCCCTGATTTTAAGGAGGCATGATATACAAGGGTATGAGTAACAGGAAACAAGCAGCCCGGACGATCTATGAGAAGGTGTCTACCATGGCACACCTCCCAGACTGTATGGGGCATTATCAGTTTACAGACTTTGTCCTACTGTAATTTCACTTAAACTTTCTGATTACAGATGTTGCCTTGTTGCATATATGTGTGTGTGTGTGTATGTGTGTGTGTGTGTTTATTACTTCTTGTTTACATATATTGGCTTTTTTAACTTTCAGTGCTATTTTCTTATTTATATGTTCCTTGTATAACTATCCATAGAAGCTCATATTTGCATATGTGTGTGCCTGTTGTCAGTGGCATTTCTTGTATTCAAAATGCCCTAACTTAGACAGTATATTATGTGTCCTCTCTCTTTAACAAGGTCCAATATAACATAAGCTCTCTTACCTAAATATTTTACTAAATAGAAACATTATCTTTTTTAAAAAAAGGTTTTCATCACTGACTTCAATACATAGAATTTTGATCAATGTTCAAAACGTATTTGCCAACTGAGTGTGTATTTTGTTATAAAGCATTTAAAGTTATTACCATTGAAGACAACTTGTGTCTTTAAAATAAATGTTGTTACTATGTGATTTCAAAACCACTTGGGAAAATAATCAGAATAATAGGAAATTAATTATTGATATAAGAATGTGTTACCATGGTGAATAAATGGGCCTGAACAGCCCGAATGACCAGTAAGGGTGGAATATGGGTAGTGATGGTATTTCGGAGTTGGTGACCCGGTGCTGAGTTCAGGATCATAAGCAGGAGTCCATAGGGTATAGTTCTGGGTTGCTGTGGTATCTGGAACAGAAGACTAGTAAAGTAATATATGGAAGAACAAGTACGTAGAAGCCATTCTGAAGCTCATGAATTCATTGTAAAAAAAAGAAGAAAAAAAAACTCTACTGGAGCATTTGAAAAGAGACAATGATAAACTCAATGTGTAGATCCAAAAAAAAAAAAAGAGAGTTACTCTGGATACTAGAGAGAGGATGAGGTTAGATGTCTGAAGAAGGAAGGAAGGTAGGCAGATAGCAGTGTGTGTGTGTGTGTGTCTGTGTCTGTGTGTGTGTATGTGCATGTGTGTTTTGTGAGAATCTTTATGGTAGGAAAATGTTTAAATGTGTAATGCTGTAGCATACTCTATAAATTACTGTATGGTAGGCTGCTATAATAGCTATATTACTTTCAAAATGAACATTTTATATTAAAATTCTGATATTTTAAAATTATTTCTTTTTGTTTTAGATTATAATTACATCATTTTCCCTTACCCTGACCTCCCTTCAAATTCTCCTAAATACTCTTCCTTTCACTATTTCAAATTCAAATTGTGCTCTTTTTCCATTACATGCCTATATGTATATGCATACATATTCCTAAATATAACCTGCTATATAAATATATTTTTCAGGGATGACCATTTAGTATTGAATACCCAATTAGGGTAATCACCCCCAAAGAAGACAGTTTCTCTCACTCTGAGAACTCACTAGTTGTCTGTTGTTCTTTAGGTAGGGTTGACCCTCATGGTCTTTCTGCAGTAGCTTTTGGCTTGTCTATTGTTTTCCTCGTGAAGATCATGTTTGGGCAGTCATGTTGGTGAGGCTTTGTGAGTGTAGCTTCTGGCACACCAAGAAGACACCATCTCATGACACACCACTGGTCCTCTGGCTCTTACAATCTTTCTGCTCCTACTTCCTCAGTGTTCCCTTAGCCTTAGATGATGGACTTGTTTTGTAGATGTTTTGATTGGGTCTGGGATCCACACCTCTGCCTTCTGTTAATTAAACTACATTAGTACTATGCTGTATTGAAATTACTTCAATAATTTTATTAGATCTAGTAGCCATTTAGTAGCTTAATTTACAACCAATATGTTGTTTGTTTGTTTTTTAAACTCAGTAAGCCTGTTGCTTTTAATGTCTGTACTTAAACCCCTGAGTAAAAATACCTTAGTCTTAGACACTCGGTTCATCCCTGCACATGAACCTAGAGGCATGATGGTTAATATTGATTGTAAATTTGATAGGATCTAGACTCATGTGTGCAATAGGCCTGAGGGTATAATTTTGAGGGATTATCTATTAGGTTAGTATCAGGGCATCCCTGTGAATCTGTCTCTAGGCTTGGGTAATTGAAGTGGGAAGACCCATCTCAACTGTAGATGGAGTACTGGACTAAATAACACGGAGAAGGTGATTTGAACACTAGCATTCTCTTTCGCATAGCTGGAGATCTCATGTGACCAGCTGCCTCAGACTCCAGCTGCCATGACTTCCCCACCATAATGGACTGAACCCTCAAACTGGAAGTCAAAATAAACCCCTCCTTAAGTCATCTTATTTCAGGTATTTTGTTCCAGCAACCTTTAATTTAACTAATACAGGAGATGAGAAACTGACCTCACTTCCTGGCATAAACCATTATGTTGACTTTGTCTGTTTTTAATTCTTTAGTTAGGTACATTTGGAATCTAAATGTCATTTTATTTTGATAAATAGGTCGTAAGGCGCTGTGCACCATCTGTCGTAAAGCACCATATTGAGGTGCCATCTATTGGGGATTAGCATGGATGAAATTCACATGTTCCAGGGTAGGAGCATGAGGATTAGAATTATTAAGCAAAAGAAACAGAGATATGAGAGAAATAAAAAACAGAAACACAGAACAGCACCAGGCAGGAAATTCAGTGAATATTGAATTCACCCATGTTTATTTTCCACATGCTTATATAGTTCACTTCAAAAGGGGAGGGGAATGCAACAGACTTCATTAACATGATATAAGGAATAAACCAAGTATCCTGCAGGCAGCCACTCCCTGGAATCTCCTGCCAATCTCCTTGAAGGAGCAGAAATAGGCTTGAATACTCTGATCTTTGGTCAAGGTGAACCAGATCCATCTCTATACTCAAAATACTAATTAACCACACCATAGGTCAGGATCTCTTGTTTGTAGCCACACCTGTTGTCAACAACTTTGAGAGAGCAAGAATAAGCTTAAAGGCTCTGACCTTTAGTCGAGGTGGAACAGGACTCACATCTGTGGGCTCTGGCAAATAGGTGCTTCTTCTCCTATATCTTTAAAATAATAATTAGGAAATTAAACTTAGGTGGTTCTTTATGAAAAATACTTTTCTGATGTGATGCATGACTATTTTAAAGATGCCAACAAATTTATTAACATAAGCGGCCAAGCCCTATCCATGGGTTATAGTATTGTATGGACTGATGAATGAAATTTTAAAGGCCATTCAAATCCTCGATCAATTTTTGTAAACTTTTATGTATCAAAGAGAGGAAACTTAATTTTTATTATCTGTGAATTTGCTTCTATAGAGATCAGTTGAGCTTTTCAGGTAACTGCATTTTCAACTACCCTTTACCCTCTCAGAAAGGTGCTGGTTTCTGAGAGGGTAACTAGCATAACTAGGTAGTAGCAAATCAAACTATGTCTCCAGCGTCTAGCTTCCTGTTGTTAGTAAATACTTGTCACCAGAATAGTATGCCTGCAATTGTGGTTATAATATATATATATATACATATACATATATATATATATATGTATATGTATATATATATATATATATATAAAACTATGGAGAGAGTTTGAAGCTTGTTTGATGATTTGAGTGGAAGACTTTTACTTAATCACTTTACATAGTCTCTGATGACTCTGTAATGCAATATCCAAAGAAAAGTTAGACTAATGTGAATAGTGACAGAGATAGTAATTCTCTTTATGGTACCTGTTAATTTATGTGGAAGTACCATTTAATCATATTTCAACTCCTTGAAGATTAAAGAGATACAATTAGGAAAACACAAGCAATCCATCCTTGTCATACTAATTCTGTGCTGTTTATTACTGTGCAATAGCAAAGTAAATAACACTGAATAATTAAATAATTTAAAACTAATATTTGTAGCCATCTCTCAGTATGTAGACAAAACATATCCTATAAAGCAGGAAATAAACAAACCAAACGAAATTGCTAATAACATTAATTTACCCAATACCCTCTTATGTCTGCATTGAAGAGCCTGTCTTTAGTACTAACTCCCTTTAAAATGATTTACCATGCTTTCTCATTGCCTGTCACTATGATCATTGAGTTGCTAAGAGAGTTATGGTTATTCATTAATATTTCCACAAAGAAGATGATTTTTATGGCTGGTTTTCTTCTGAAAGAATATCAGTCCTCCCCACCTGTCTGTGTTTGCCTTTCAACGTCCATCCTATTGCATGGAACAACATATAGTTTCTTGGCTGATCTCTGGCCCTCTTTGACTTTCAGATCTCTTCTTAAAGAGCTCATGGGCATCAGCCTCAATGGCATGTTGCTTGGACCCATAGCTTCTGTGTTAGTCAGAGCTTCGCTGCTGTAAAGGAATATCTGACATAGGTTAAAAGAGGCACATTTAGTCCACAATTTGGGGGGCTTAAAGTCATGGTGCTTGCATCAGTTTCATTCCAGTTGAGCAGCTGCACACCCTAACCCTAACGTTAACCCTGAGTGAGGATAGTAGGACGTGAAGGGTTGGTGGTCACATCTGGAACCATGAAGCTGATAGAGTTGGGTGAGGCCAGACTCAGGCTTTTATAACTGTCTCCTGAAGACTTTCAGGTACCAAATGAGAACTCTCCTTACACTCTCAGTGATTAAGGGCTTCTTACAAGACCTCATCTCTTAAGGTTCTGCAACATTTTTCAGTATTTTCCCAGTAGGGATCAAGTCTTCCATCAAATGAACCTTTGGAAGATATAATTAGATCATTTTGAAACTGCAGCTGCTGACACCAGCTCACAGGCTAACATCCTCCCAAAAGGACTTGACCTAGAAGATGACAGCAGTGCAAAATGAAATCCTTCAGATGTCTGGGAGACTATTTACAGCTCTCCCACCCTCAAGGTCAGCTACATATGTTTGGATAGAAAACACTATAGATGCTCCAGGGTGCTTGTCTTGTGTTTAAAGAAAGAGGGAAGTTATCACATGCTTGTAGATGAAGGTGGATAGATAGGTATATACATAGGCAGATAAATGATAGAGATGGGGCCCTTTATAGTATACTAAGTTGTCTTTTGTTCATACTTTACATGATCCCAACAATCAACTGTCTCTGTTTTGGAGGAAATAAGCAGAACCTCCTACTCTACTATTTATTCTTAACTGATGATCTTTCTAGCTCACTTCATTTTCAAAGTTCCACCAGCTACCCTGAACTTGGGCTACATCTGCTCCAAGAAGAATACATAACTAGGTTAACCACCAGAAAGAAGAATAAAATGGGTCTCGACAGTGACATCACATTCAGGTCACCTGGATTGCCTTTAAAATGTTGGTGTCCTGACTTCACCTTCACCAGTTCGTTCACCTTCTTTGTAAGTCGGACCCTGCACAAGACACTTTTTACACTCTTGCCTAAGAGTTTCATTTACTATCCCTTGAGATGATTGTCTTTATCCATGCCATAACCACACAGCCCACATATCCAACCACACGGCCCACATATCCGACTACACGGCCCACACGCCTGACTCGGTGTTTCTTATTTCCAGTAGTTCATTACATTCTTTTTTGTTCCTCCCTGCAAAGTCTGTGAAAATGTGCCAGCATTTCAGACGTGACATTCACAGCTCATAATAGCCAGAAGAGGTTTCTCAGGACAGTAACCTGATTCTCCAAAATTGGGAGGAGAAAGGAATCCTTAGTTCTAATTGTCTCTTTTCTAAGTCTAAAGCATCCTTAAAAGGTGGCCCTGCACTCCTGGGTGTAATTGACTGGCAGTGGAATATGTAGCTCAGGTCCTGCTAAAGCCACCCTTATCCTCTATGGAGGTTAGAGAGGCCATTAGCAATTGACCAAAAAATTACCACCCTCACCCATTAAATGACAGAAAGTTAAGCTTGAGCAGTCTCCTACCTGAATAATCAGCTGTGGAGAATGAAATCTTTGCTTAATATCAAAAAAAGATATTAAATCTACCTAATACAAAAAGGATAACCCAGGAAAGCGGTTTCCTTCATAATTGTGGCAAACGGCTTGCTTATTAGCCCCTGCCACTTCAGCTTCCAAGCAGAATATAAAATAGCCAGTGATTTTCAGCTTGGTTTTTGAGCTAAAGTGAATCATGTCTTTAGGTATATCATAGAGAGTGATCAGAAGGCAGTATATCTAGAGCTATTAAATAAGCTATGGACAGTTGTATAAAGTGCTGTAAGCATCCAGAAAATTGTCAAATGTCTCATGGTAACATAGGCTGCCTCTATGACTTTAAGTCCATTAACACTCATGCTTCTTAGTTTCAGGAAATACAAATCTAGTTTTTAATTTAATCAAAAACCATATTGCTCATAGCTCCTGATGCTGAAAGTCCTGGATCTGGGTTCTGTTGAGGTGACTTTCATTCACAGCCTCATCTCCTGCATAGTAGGTGGGTGCCATCTCCCCATATTCCCCCAGGATACAGAGTTCTCTGATTTCTTTTCTATAAGGACACTAGTGCAAGCCCCATCCCTTGACATAATTCAACCTTAATTGTGTCCTTAAGACATAAGACACATAATCTCCAAATATTGCCTCATGGGAGATTATGGAATTTTTCACATATGCACACAGTAGATAGAAATGCAATGTACGTACAATATAGCTCCAGATGTCATCTTGGTCATGACCCTTCCAGACAGCCAGGACCAGAGTGCTGGTGATAAAGCTGTGACCATTCCTGAGTTTCACAGACGGTGGATTGACAGTGCTTCAGTGAAGGATGTTTTAAAATGGAGTCCCCTTACTCTAAAAACTTTCTAAAATATAGCCGTGTAGACATATAAAAGGAGTTTAAATGTAGTTAGCCTATAATTAGAGTACAGTACCTCTACCAGACACCAAAGACTAAGAAAAAGCCCAGTGCTATCTCCAGCTTACTTCTTATCAACTTGGTGGTCAGTGGAGTCCCATAGGTCCCCTAAAACATGATAGGCTCTTGTCATTGTTCTTTGTTACCTTATAGAACTTGATAGTCAGACCCTATTGCTGAAGACGCCACGTACCTGAGTCACAGGACATGGGAAAACCAAGCTAGACAGCTTTCATGTCGGTGGGCAATTCTATGCATGCTACTGTGGAGAAAAGTGATCATGGTGTTATCCAGCTGTAAACCTTGGGAGCTACAATAACCTACCTGGCAAGTTAAGCTCACTAGTGTAACAATGGGAAGAATGTTATAGGACCAAAAATCAGCTTTCTGATTGTATTTAGATCTCACTCCACAAGACAGAACTCATGCCTGCTTCTGTTAACTGCCCCCCCAAAAACAAAAAACTGGCTGGCTAAGTCATAGACCTTAGGGGTAAACCTAATGCTATTCTATAAAGCTGAGCTAGTAATAAATTGCTTTCTAAGGCCTGTACTTATACCTATAGATTAATACATCTCTCAGTCTTCATTAAATAAGCTTCTTTTTGCACTAGATGGTGATTGATACAGAGATGACCCACAGCATGTCAAAATGCAGAAAGTAAGAGAGTGTAGCGTATTTAGCACTAAATACAATGTCTGTGTCACAAACCTCTACACTCGACTCAGAGGAAGAGAAGGAAGAAAGCCCATAAGAGCTAGCCAAACTGTTATCAGATATCACAGGGCCATTGCACAATCAACTTACAGCAGGTATGACTTCATGCAGCAAGGCCTGAACCAGTTCATGCCATCCCAAATCCCAGCATGGAACAGGGAGGGGATCATGAAACCTCACCCCTATCTGAGGAGCGATTGGCAATTGATGACTGTGGATGGAGGGAAAGATGGTTTTCTTCAGGGATTCACACACGAAGATGATGCCGATGCTCTGACAGAAGATCTCTACACATGCTCATAGAGATAGTGTGACGTGGACGGCCTGGGATTTCTAAAAAGTGTGGGAGTGTGTGAGGGTGGGAGTGTGTTAGTGTGTAAGGGCATGAATGTGGGAGTGTGTGAGGGTGTGAGGGTGTGAGTGTGTGAGGGTGTGAGGGTAGGAGTGTATGAGGGAGGGAGGGAGTGTGAGTGTGTGAGGGTGGGAGTGTGTGAGGGTGAGAGTGTATAAGGGTGTGAGGGTGGGAGGGTGGGAGGATGGGAGGGTGGAAATGTATGAGTGTGTGAGGGTGGGAGTGTGTTAGTGTGTAAGGGCGTGAGTGTGTGAGGGTGGGAGTGTGTGAGGTGTGAGGATGGGAGTGTGGGAGCATGGGAGGTTGTGAGAGTGTGAGTGTGAGAGTGTGAGGGTGGGAATGTATGAGTGTGTGAGGGTGTGAGGGTGGGAATGTATGAGGGTGTGAGTGTGAGAGTGTGTGAGGGTGTGAGTGTGTGGGTGTGGGAAGGAAAGTGCTGATGACAACAGCGAAGAAATTGAAAGGGATAGAATTAGGTTAATTTTATCAAATTATTTTATATGCATGCATGAAACACTGGAACTCAAAAATTAGATATAAAAATTAAAAGGTAGTAAATCCCTAATGCGAATGGATAAAATACAGTTTCCGAGTAATGAATTCAGTCAGCATGTGAGAAATTTTTACCACTTGGATCAGTTATACTGATTTTTTTCAGATAGGGAAGATTGACTGACCCCCAAATAAAGCATTTAAAAGAGAAAGGAGAGCGAGAATAAAATGTACATAATTTAAATTGTGTATGTGTACAATTTGTCATTTCTTAATTCACAATCTTCCAATAAATGAAGGAGAGTGTTTCCATGCCTTCCGTATTGGCTACGTACTGCTAGATAACAAATGACACCCAGACACCCAGGTCTGTAGCTTTAAGGCGCGGGGGGGGGGGAGGAGTGAGCATTGCTGCCTCCCAGCCTAGCTCCACCATTCAGTGAGAGAACAAGAGAACCTGTCTCAAGGGACTAAGGTGGAGAGTAAAATGCATGACGCATGTAATAGAGCAGCCCCACACAAAGCCTCTCTCTGGCCTCCATGAGCACACAGGCAGCCATGTACACCCACCTGCACACACACATGCATGCATAAAGTGTATGCACACTCACACACATACACATGATAGTGCTCACTAACACACAGTTTGTTAGAGCCAGTAGTTAGCAAGTTTAGCAAGAGCACTCTCAAGCCGTGAGTCTGGATTAAAGCAGTGGTTGAGTTGTGGAAGACACAGCCATCTTAAGGCTCATCCTAGGTGGGGTCCAGTCTGGCCTCACTTTTGTGGATGTAGGATGTAGTTCTTCCCTTGGTAGTTGCCTGGGATCTTCATTCCCCATGAACTACTGGCCAGAGGCCTCCTTGGATTTCTTGCTATGTGGACATCTTCTTAGGGATGGTTCCCAGTGTAATATCTTACTTCTGCAAGTGACAGAGTAAGAAAGAAAAAATAAACGAGGAAATAAAAGATAAAACTCTATTAAATAACCTCGGACTCAGCTCTTTGTCATCCATTCCAAATGTCAGTTTTCAGGATTTCACTAAATCCAGTTCGCATTCATACACATCGGTAAATACCAACAAGGAATCCCAAATGATGGCTGGTTCCCACCCAAATACACACAAAAAGGAAGGTAAAATAGAAAGTTAATGTTCAAAGTGCCAGCTTCAGTTTCCCCAAAATGAAGTTAATAGTGTGTGTGTGTGTGTGTGTGTGTGTGTAGCTTCGTTGTTCTGATGCCTGGCTCCACTTCTGTGATAATATATAATAATACATGAAATCACACAGGATACGTTAAAATTTCTAATATCATAATATTTTTCAAGATAGCATTTTCTCATTTGATATTTTGTGAGAATAAATTACCAAGAAAGAACAAGAAGGAAAAAGGAAATCAGCTTGACCTGAGGCTATTTGGTGCGGAGTATAGGCTGGATATATTGTGCACTAATTTTAGTGTCCATAAGTCTGGTGATTTCCATGCCATAACTATGTGTACACACACCCATGTGAGTGTGTGTGTGTGTGTGTGTGTGTGTGTGTGTGGCCATGTGTATTTTTACAGTGAGAACACACACAAGGCAGTGGAACTATGTCCCAGTGGGTGGCCTTGTATATTTACCTTGGTTCTTTCTCACTGTGGCCATAAAACGGGCACAGGGACTTTTAAAACTGGAGAGGCCTCGGTTATCCCTGTCTCCAAAAGGCATTTCCTTTCTCATAAGTGCATTATTTCCTTTTGTAGAAGCAGCGACCCCAGAACATGCTACTTGGTACATCTTCAAAGTTATATTTTATCTTCAATTAGGGACCAATTTCAGTGATCCCTGCTTTGCCCCTTCGTTATTCTGGTTTATAGAAGACCATGCTGCCAACAGGAGCTTTTCACCCCATAAAGCAAGGGTATTCCACTTTGTTTAATTAGCATGGCTACAAACAGTGTATACACAGCCAAGGGGAAAGTCCTTTGCTAATAAAATCTGACAAGACCTTGGGAAATGCATATGTTTGAGTGTGTGTGCCTACCCTCAAGAGCACATATTTTCTCCACGAAGCAGCTCACAGAGCACCAGCGCTGATCTCAGACCTCCATGGTCCCAGACGGTGATTTAAAGTGCTGTGAAGATGGCTTGACATTCCGCAAGCTCATTGTGACTCAGATGCAGTTAAAAGGCCAAAAAGCACTTTGCTTTGCTTCAGGCTGTAAGAGAAAAGAGAAGAAGCTTTTCCAATTCTAGAGACAGATAAATTGCTTTTTCTAAACAAAGACTCATTGCACTTTTAAACGTAGGGCTCCCATAATTTAAGAAAAATAGTTTATATATGGGGATGGACCTTATAAACAATGGAGCCTAGACAAGCCTATGGTTTTGCCCAATGAAAGGCTGGGCTTGACAAGACCACCAATTGTTCTGTTGTGTTTTGGAAGCTTGATCCAAGTTTACATTTCCAGCCAATGTTTCACTCCTGTGTTTACGATAGCACAAAAGAGCTCTGGGAACTTCTCTAGGGAGAGCCATGGCTGTGTATGTTGTCACTAAAAAGGAGAGAGAGGAAGAGACTGGAGAGAAGGCATGAAGAATAGATGATCCCTCTTGGGTTAACTTCTAAATCCCAAATTGGATTCTGCCACATATCAAAAGCGAACATATTTTCAGTGTTTGCACGTAACAAGGGATTGCCAAGTGGATATTTAAGTCTGGAAAGTACCACAACAGGAACCATTTGCACAGCTGTCGTTAGACACGGCTCCACACCCTCTCCATGTGTCTCACGAGCATAAATATTGATTGTGTGCATTTCCAGGCTTTGTGAAGGGATGTCCCTGGTGATTGCGAGCCGATCAGTAACTTAGTAAACACAGTCCTCCCACTACCCGCTCCACCACCCATGATGGTTGTCTGTAGTCTTTGAGTAGACAGAGATGAATAGCTCTTGTGGGGAATCTAACAAGTATCTCGTGTGCCTATTTTGGTAAACTCGAGAAGGTTTGCAGCGTGTGATTATCTTTGAATTATTTTAAACATATTTCTTTTGCCGGTGTAAGAGAGGAAATTCTGATATTTTAAAATGTATATGTGTATGATATGCATACTCTTAAGAGAATAACTTAAAATGCGTGTGTATTTTAAAATGGTTAACTTTCTCTGGGATGTGTTGCTCCGCCATTTCTGCCTTGTGTACTCTCTCTCATCTTACCCTCGCTACAGATACTCAGGAGCCACCTAAGGAAGTAAGATTTGTTTGACCTAGAATACCAGAGGGCTCTATCCATGATTGTCTGTTGACTTGTACAAGAAGGAATGCCTGTTCTGAGCCGGAGTGTCTCACTGTCTTCTCTTCTTGCTCTTAGGCTTCAGTCTGTGGGATGTGGGCCACCCACATTTAGGGTGAACTTTCTCCCAGTCCTGAATCTTCTCTGAAAATAAAATCTTAGGCACACACTCAGAAATGTGCTTTAATAATCTATTATAATCCTTCTGATCAAATTGATAATTAAAGTTAATATAACAACAAGTAGAATATATATGTGTATATATGTAAATTATTCAAAAAAATCATTTACTTTGGCTTGGAAAACTATATCTGGTCAGGAAATGATATCCAAGGCAAACAATCTGCACCATCCTTGAAGCACCCATTCTGCCACTCAAGGTTAAATTTCTCTCTCCTTTATGGAAAATGGCAATATTGGTCTTTCTCTTCCTGAACGGATGATGCAATTCACCCAGTACTGAAAACTGTAACTGTATAGAGTTTCTTTCTTCATAACTTTGGGAGTATCTAAACTTTGGTTTCTTCATACTACCGATAGTCTATGTGAGACCAACTTGATACACACACACACACACACACACACACACACAGAGAGAGAGAGAGAGAGAGAGAGAGAGAGAGAGAGAGAGAGAGAGAGAAGAGAGAGAGAGACATACAGAGCCAAAAAGGAGGCATTAATAGGCCTGAGGCTATATCTCTGTGGTAGAGTACTTGATAGCATAGCCCTCCAGTTCAAGGGGTCCATACACCATCAAATTATAATCTCAGGGGGAAGAATCCAGGCATCAGTGCTGTTTTAACCCTCTCTTGTTAAACGCAGCATGCAGCCAAGTCTTGAAATGGTGCCTTTGTAAGTGTCACCAGGTTCACAGCAATGCTTTGTGCATCTCTGTCTCCAGAGTCCATTGATTCTTTCCTTCAACGTGCATGATTATTTCGCAGCTATCCGCAGCTGATAAAGAGCACTAGGATATAAAATCATTCAGCAATCAATCCCAAACTGAAGAAGGTGCATTACCAAATACTTACTTAGGAAGATTTTTCATAGAGCTGACTTTAGAATGAACAAGACATTCTCGGGAATATCGCATTTCATTCTGACTTTGCAAGTAAGGAGAATAACACTGACAGACTTTGCCTTTGGTATTCTCTAAAGAAGGAAAGGGAGTCTACAAGCCAGCCCAACAAGAATGTCCACTTATTAATCCCGCCTTCGACTCTGTACTCTTTACACACTTTATACAAATTCTGAAGAAGATAAAGTATCCACTAACTAGTTCATGATAATAAATTTGAAGGTAATATTTTAAAATAAAAGTAACTTAAATAATAATATATTGAAAAGACAATCGATAAACCTTGAAAATTAAAATTATTCAATGCTTGTTAAAATCTATCATGTGGCCAGGAAAAATTACAGCTTCATTATAGTTGCCCCATGTGTTATTATTAATATTTTCTTTGCTTAATTTGAATTTTAATATTGATGCTGCCATCACTATTAGTATTTGCATACCCATGGCAAGAAATACTGATGAATAATTTTTGAAAGACTTCCAAAAAAGCAATGTAGGTCTTCAGTGTTTAATTTTACCATATGCACTGAACTATGTCCGGAAAATAGAATCCTCAAGTATGATTTCTATTTCTTTTCCTGTTGTTGTAAGAAAATATCACGACAAAAATCAATTCAAAGAAGAGTTCGTTTTGGCAGAGAGTGTACGAACACTGCCCATCAAGTCAGAATGGCAGGAATTTGAAGCCGCTGATTCATGTCTCATCTACAGTTAAAAAGCAAAGAATGATGGATGTTTGTGCTCAGCTAGTGTTCGCAGTTTATACAACAAGCATAACCTAGGACTGAGCAGAACATGACAGAACTCAACTGTTTGACCTCACATCCATTTCCTTTCCATCCCTCCTGCAATGCTAGTCTGCAGAGTTTCTGTGTATGTTAAGGCAAAAACTTTTCCATTTAAAATTTTAGAAAGAAGTCCCCAGTAGAGTGTTCTGTCTTTTAGATTATAGCTACTTAACAACCATCTGCTAAGCATGGATTTTATCAAAGCTAGATACTGGGAACGAGAAAGACAAAGATGAAGGGAGGTAGCGGCAGAGGATGGGCGTGGCTGCCACGTGGTAAGCGTGGCGTGGAGAAGCCAGAACGGAGGTGGGTGGCTCCTGTAGCCCAGACATGATAGCAGAGCTCCAGATGGGAGGTCAGACTGCTTTTAGAAAGTAGAGCCCAAGAATTATGAAAATCGTTGTGGAAACTGAGTCCACTGTTCTCTGGGCTTGTGATTGCATCACATCTGAAAACCAAGCATGGTGTTACTGTTCAGTTCAGCCATTTAACAAACGACTACAAACAAGGAAGTTGAAGATATTTCTTAATTACTATATGGCAAATTCTCCTTCAGTATTTAAACTGAAATTCTTCACTTTGTGTTTTGTAATGATATCTCAAATAGATACTATTTTCCTCATTTTACAGATCCAAAAATCAAGGCTTAGAAAAATTATAGTGATTCCTGAAAGTTGCTCTGTTGGGGGGAGATGATGTAGAAATCAGTTTAACTCCAAATCTGTGCTTTGCACTAACCACAATAACCCTGGTAGAAAAGTCAGGAAAGATGTTGCTTGTTTCGTAACATCTGATGGTCTCTCTTCCAGCATTCCCTTCAAAAGGTGGTAGGAAATTATAAAGAAAAATAGTGATCACAGTTCATTTGTATCCATTTCAATAGCATGAAATGAGCACTATGCTTTAATGTGTTTCAAATCAGTACTGGGTTTATAAGCACAAAATGAGCACTGTGGGACCTACAAACTCACTACCTCAACAATCATTTTAATAGCAGAATCAGCATAAATCAGAAAGACGACTGCGGTGAGTTAAGTACCTATTCAATTTGAGTGAACTTACTGCATGACCTGATTATAATGATTTTCAGTTTAATTCTAGATGAGCTGTTGTCTACAAGATCCAATTGAAAAGTAATGGTATAGAGAATTCTTTGTACATTTCTAATTCAACATTAAGCTCAAATTGCTCAACTTGTTTGGGTGGATGTAAGTCAAATATCTCATAGCACAAATTACATTTGAGCATATAGTGAGTGGTATAGAATGGATTGAACTGTGTGGCTTTCTTATGCCTAATATTAAGGAGTAAGGAAGCAAACTTAGGCTGAACTTAAACACCCAAACAAGGACATAGCGAACTCCTAACTGAGCGATATTCTGTGCCATCAGGTAGAGGCATCAACATGTAAAAAATCAAGGTGATGAGGTTCATATGATATCAGCCGAGTCACATATGCCAAAAAAGCTTTGAGAATTTTGGTTGGTTGTTCTCACACAGAGATATTCTACTATCTCAAAGAGAATATTCTAATAATGGGATAATATTTTTATTCTTGGGCATGTTAAAATATAAGACTTGCCTGCTACCTGTTGGTGGGGACCTCAGACAGTAAATATCAGTCTCAGAGCCAGGAAGACCATCAGAACTGAGGGGAGGCTATTGAGTAACATTGTAGTTTCCATAGTGTTTACTGTTTACAATGTAGGGAAAGTTCAACCTGAGGTCTATGGGAATTAACTGTACTATTCATTTTGAGGAAAAGATTCTGCCACATGTCCAATGGGCATGTAAAGAGCATGTCATATTTTAACTACTCATGAGTAGAGACTTTGTTGCTATTAACTCTTGTGAAAAGGTAGATTCAAGAAAGAAATATGAACTCTGCCCAACAACTATACACCAACTGTATACAAACACAATCAGGCTAATGAAATATTTCTTAAGGACTTTTTGGTATTAGATTTGCTAGGAGGTATATTAATTTTTAAGCTGTATGCAAGCTACTACACAAAATAAGATAAAGTAAGCCTTCAAAATAGTCCAAAGATAAATCATATAATTTTAGAGGCAATGAGACATTCCCTTTAATAAAGTAAATGATCAAACTGAAAGTCAAAATATCTGTGTTTCTGAAACAGTTCAAAACTATCAACATGCGATTGTCAATTTGTCCTGTATGTTCTGTTTATGGATCTACCATTCCCTGTACCCATGATTTAAAAAATCCCTATCAGAATGCTTAAGTGATTGAGGAGATTATATATGTCATCCTTATCATTATGACAATCTATATTTTAATGTTAGTAGTAGGCATACAGTATTTATGTAATTGGCATCCCATAAGCTACTTCAGAATTTTAAAATCTAGCTAATTTCAATGGCAAAGAAAAACAAGTACCATGCAGAGCCTAAAACATATGGGATGAGGTATAACTGAAACTCTGCAGGGAGCCTTAAACAAAATTGAAAATACTCTACTTATCCTGAAAAGTATATAAAATTAAAATACAATGAAGAAAGAAGCTGCTGTGAGCTCGAGCCACTGCATTCACTGAATGCTTTGTTTGAAAACATTATAACTTGTGTGTGTCAGATCCTTAAAATATAAAATAATAAAAATGGGTTCATTTAATATGTAAGAGATTGCTAGGAATATGCTATAATGATTGGCCAAGCAGTGATTTAATTAATACAGTTTCTGTGTGGTTATTTCAGGAATCTGGGCGGTCGAGAAACAAACAAGCAGCCTCCTACTACACTGTAGAGCAATGGCATTCTGCAGAGTTGATTGACATTTTCATTTGATAATAATAATAAGAATTCTGTTTCACATAAATATATAATGCTAAAAGGCAGAAATACATTTGGGCTATTTCCAAAATGTTGGGAATCCTGACCTGAATTCATTCATTCATTTTAGTGAAAATCAACATTTTTTAAAGTCAAATATTCTAACCCAAGTTTTAGTATATTAGTTTTATATATGAAGAGGAATGAAGGTAGCGCAAGATTAAAGGTTTTGTTTTCCATAATTAAACCTTGATATTTCTATAAAAGCAGAAAACTTCACACACAGTAGAAACTCCATATTTTCTATACATGATGATCTCAGCTCCAAACTGAGGTATTGAAGGCAGCACGCATTTGTTCTGGGTGGCATGGGAGCACATATAGTGCAGAATGCACAATGCATGTTCAGAAGTGAGGCTGCAGTGAGGTTGGTGACATGTATAAATTTTCCTGAATGAAAAAATGTTTTCTAGGGTCCTCTAAATTTAAAAAATTATGTATCTGATCTGGGTAGTCATTCAACTTTATACCATAGGATACAAAAAGGAAAAGCTTTTAAAATTTACAATTATGTGTGTCTGTGTCTTCCTGTCTGTCTCTCTGTGTGCACACACCAGAGTGTCTTTGGAAGTAGATTACAACTTGGGAGTTGGTCCTGTCCTTCCACCATGTATTAGTGATAGAGCTCTAGACACCTGGCTTGACAAGCATCCTTGCCCACTGAGCCATCTCACCAACCCTAAATGAGAAACTTTACAAAGTTAAATCTATATCCTTTGTAATATTTTTATCCATACTCTATATTTTTGCATTTGAAGCATGTGTCACTTTTCTAGATTCTGGAAAATAGTTTTAAATAACATAATCAAGGCACACTTTGTCATGGAGGATAAAATCTACTGAGGAGACTGATAAGTAGATGTTTTAATAAAAATGCAAAAAGCTATGTGATTTAAATTAGGCACACATATTTGTTAAAAGAGTCTGAGAAGAATAACAGAGAATATAGCATTTGAGTCAGACATGAAAAGTTTTCACAACAGCATAAATTCTAACAAAACCTGAGAAATAAAAGAGTTTGTGTGTGTGATCTTAGCAGTAGGAGAACTGAAATCAGCTCCTCGTTGTCCTACAATGTTAAGCCACTGGAAGAAGAACGTGAAAAGTTGCACCAAAAATTTGGCAGGACAGTTTAATATATATAAGCAAAACAATTTATATAAATTTAGCAAGCAGTAGACATCCTTTCCAGTCTCCATGAAGAGGTCAAGTAAAGGCGTGGATAGATGGCAGGTGTGTTTTGAGAAGACTGAGCCAATGAGAGTGGATTAAGGTTGGAAGTTAAAGCAAAGGACATAGAACTCATTGAGATCCCCCCACCACAGCCCATCAGCATCTTTCTGTCATATTGAGAATGAGCAAGCGCTACCACTGAACTTCCCACCTCAGCCCAATACCTTTCCTACTATGACTGTGTACTTATACAAACAGAAACAAGACACATTGAAAATTCAGTACAGAAATGTAATGCACTTGGCCTGTATATGCAAACATAAAATGAAAATAATGAAGATGAAGGTCTCATTAGAATTTGCTCTTGGAATACACCTAAATTCATATGAACTGTATAACCCTTCAGTCACATCAACTCCACACCAGGTAGAAATTTCATGAGCTCTAGCATCTGTTTATGTTACATCCAGCTACTCATCTGTGGCTCATTTCTGGTGGATCAAGAATGACTCTTCTTGTTTCTTCCCCAAAGACTGGAAAGTTCTGCAGATTTACATAACAAAATAAGTGTATAATGTTGACAGTGATATCTAGTGGAAGTGCAATGTCAGTCAGAAGCTTGATTGATTGAGACTCTCATAATGTCTCCTGGTATACTGATATATCTATATCTACATCTATGTCCATAGATAGATAAGAAGTAGATGGATAGATGATAGATAGATAGATAGATAGATAGATAGATAGATAGATAGATAGATAGATAGATAGATAGACAGACAGACAAACAGATATATGAGAGAGAATAGTGGACGATAAAGAGATTCTATCTATAGGTATAAAAGAGAAATGAAGTTTGACATTAGCGTTATCTCTTTAAGTACATCTGTGCACTTATTCCAACAAATATAGGCATAGTCATATGAAAACCATTCTTATAGATCAATTATATTATAGCCTCAAACCAGGAATGTGTATCATTGGATACAACTCTGTATCTAAAATAGTTGTCATAGGCCAGAGAATAAAACTCAATGTGATTGTAGCTCTGTAATCCATGAAAAGCTGCATCTCAGAACTAAAAGTCTGCACTGTTCCATATCACACGAATTTTCAGTGCCATTTTCTCGTTGATTTCCCCTTTCAGCTGGAAAGTCACTTTGTTGCACCTGCTCGACTTCTGCAAGGTGTTTATTCTTTTCCCAGCAGTTTCTATCTCTCATGGGATATTTCTCTTTCCTTTATAAATAAGAGTGGATAATTAGTTAAATAATGCACAGAAAATATAATATGAATTTGTATATTATATTTATATATGCAATTGTCCACAGTGAGCCTAGAATTCCCTGTGGATTCTGAACTCCAGTCTTTGCAAGTACTGTATACATGTTTACATAGAAACTTCATGTGTATTCCTGTATGTGCTGTTATTTACTGAATAATACATGGTAACACCAAGAAAAGAGCTGTACAAATACAGTACATTTTTAAATAATCTCAAATGTCAGTATTTTTTGATAAACCCCTGACTAGAAAGAGTGGAAGAGATATAATATTTCTGCACACACCTGCTATCAATCATTGCACTATTTTTGACTCTTCAGTATTCTGAGACATTGTTCTGCTTTATGGGTTCTGCTGATTGAATCATTGCATGTGAGATCATTGAAATGGAGGAGATGTTACCACAGAAATAAATGTTTATGAAAGAACAAATTTTCATAGACTTTACTTCTGGTCTGAATACTTGAGAAAATCAGTTTAAGAATCTTTAAAGTAGTAGCCCCTCCACCAAAAAAAAATCAGGAATTTTTTTCCTCTCACAGTTCTTAAGACATGTGAACAGCTACATGTATGAAAACCAAAAGGCTAAGACCGGGTAGTCCGACCCAAACAACAACTATTCAGAGACCTGATCAAAGTTGAACTGCAAAAACCTACAAGAGAAATCATTTATGCAGAGAAAATTGATCAGCATTGATGAGGGTCTTCCTGCAGAGAAGGGAAGACACTCTATAGAGGCTCATTGAATAACACAAATAATAATGATCAAAGAACTATCTTTTAATGCTCACTCACAGATACACGGTTAATATGTCAAAGAGTGTTTCTTTAGAGTCATTCACAAAGTTGCTCCTGGTCCCACAACCAGCTGGCAGCTAGGAAGAGCTATCTGAGAAGCCCTATGGGTAAACTCATTATTATCTATCTCATCGTCTCAGGTTCTTAGCCTGATCTGCTTCAGTTGTTGATTTTTCTCAAAATGCAAAGACAGACACCGCTTGGGGCAACCTCACAAAAGGATGGTTTATTGATACTGAGGAATCAGTGACTTACTCTGTAGTTCTTCTCTGCATCCTGCGGTGGCTTCCTCTGAACCTGAGAATGCAGGCGGATGTCTCCACAGACAAAGGCCTTCAATAGAGAAGGTGAAGGGAAGTCACTCTCACCCACTTCTTGATACCTGATGTGGTTATTTCTCACACACTGAGTGTTCACCACCTGTGAATATCAGGTGTGGTTATTTCTCGCACACTGAGTGTCCACCACCTGTGAATATCATTCTGCACCCAATACATTGAAAGAAGGAAAAATATCACCTATTCCTGATACTTGGGTAAGTAGGCATTATTCCTAATGCTGCCAAACAAGCCAGCCATGATGACAACTAAAGATATTAAAGAGAGAATTACTTCATTTTGACAAGAAATTTTTAACCTTATGAATCAAATACTTTCAATTCCCAAGATATTTGTCACTACAGATTTCTTATAAAATTCAAAAGAACATGTAAAAACAAACCTCAAAAAAAACTCTAGCATCCTAAGTGGACACATATGTACACCATGCATATTTCGTATAAAATAATTAAAGAATAACACTAAAATCTCATGTAGTATTGGTCAGCTAAAATGGAAAGGATTTGTTTTGAGGATAAAAAAAAAACTTACTGTAACTTCTGCTCATATTGATGATTGCAGTTAGCAGATGGCCTGATTTATAGATCTCCAATTTTCTTAAGGCCAATTTTACTTCGCAGTCTGAAGATAATTAGACGGATAACTTGTGGCAACTATCTAACTGGAAATGAGAATCTCTAGGAATAGAAAACTCTGGATTACTATTGAAACAAAAGTTTTTCAGAAAAATAGCTAGGAACTTATTTAGTTTCCAGAACACATTAGAGAATTTTTCTTTGTTTTTAAATCTTTTTTAGTTTTTTGAGGTTATAATATAGTTACATTATTTCTTCCCTTTACTTTCTCCAAACCCTGCCATGTACATTTTCTTTTTTCAGGTTCATGGCCTTTTAAATTATTGGTGTGTGTGTGTGTGTGTGTATGTGTGTATGTTCCTGATATATATTGATATATAATATGATACATATTCAAAAATACATAAATACAACCTGCTCAATCTGAATGTTACTTTATATTCATGGTTTCAGGACTGGCCATTTGGTTTTGAATAAACAGCTGGTGACCTCTTCCCTGGGGGTGACTATTTCCCCTGCTCTGGCCTTTCCTTAGTTGCCTGTGGTTCTCTCTCTAGGCTTAAAGCTTTTGTGAGCTTATTTCCTCCACCAATGTTAGCATGTCTGTTGTTGGCACGCATGTTCAGGCTATCCTTAGGCAGGCATGTTGGTGAGCCTTCATAGGTGTAACTTCATGTTCCTCTGGCACTTGTATTCTTTCTACTCTCTCTTCCTCAGTATTCCCTTAGGTACAGGGGTTGCGTCATAGATGTGGCAATTGGGACTAGACTTGGTAATTCATCATTTTTATTGATTGTGGTTTTCTGTAATGAGCTCTGTCTGATGTAAAGAGAGGTTTATTTGATGAGGGCTGAAGACTGCACTTATCTATGGATATAAAAACAAATATTTAGAACATAAAATTAGGGATTATGCTGATTTAGTAAAGTTGTAGCTGTATGTTCATCTCCAAGATCCATGACTTCAATAGTGGTACACACCGTGCTGTAACCAACAGCTCTCTAACTGGTCTTAAGACCTACTCAAAAAGACAGAAATTGTGACTGATACTGAAAATATAGGCTAGCTATTTAACACTAGAGAATTTAAGAAATAAAATGTAGATTCTTTAGTGACCACACTAGGATTATATTCTTCAGTGTTTACTCCAGTTCTAAGTACTCTTTTCTCTACTATAGCTGAATGTATCATTAACTCATGCTGCTCTAACAAAGATACCTTAGACTCATAAATTTATGTATAGCACACATTCATACTCAGAGTTCTAGTGGATGAGAAGTCCTTGATCAAAAATCTTCAGATGCTAGCGAAGGCACATTGTCTTGTTCAGGGATATCTGTCTTCTCACATCTCTTCACAAGTTGGAAGGGGGCAATAGTGTCCACTGGAATCTCTTAGAACAATATCTTTATATACAATGACTCCACTCTACCAAAATCCCCATCTCTAAATACTGTCTTTTGGGTTTGAACAAATGTTTAATTAGTTCATTAGGTTTGAACATTTTTAGGGGTTATGAATAGCCCATCTATTGAGATTAATAATTCTGGAGGAGTCAAAAGATCTCTCCTTGTTATTGTGGATTTTAAAAATAATAAGCTACAACTTATTTACTTACAAGTATCTTCCCTATGAATCATAACACAATAGAGTAAATTAAAATGGAAGATATATATTGTATATATATATAGTTTTATATATATATATATATATACAAATCACATGAGAATTTCCACACTTAATACATGAGATCTGGGCCTTTCTAAGTCTCTTATATCAAAGAGACTTTGAAGTATAACCAGCACAAAGCACTCAGTTTTCATATTTGAATGTAAAATAATTGGATTTTCATTCTTAACTAATTTTAATCTGGATGTGATTATCTGCTTTATTGCAGCAAGTTTGTTTTTTTTTTCAGGTTAATATGCATTTTAAAATGTAAATGTCCAAGGAATTCACTTGCATCCTTCAATAATAACTTACCCTGTCCAGGCTACCCAAAGTGATGTGATGAGTGGGGACAGAAACTATGTTTACAGAATCCATAGAATCCACTCCAGTAACTCACCACTCTGGGTCCTGTGAAATTTTCCAAAGAAGAAAGGCCCCTGTATCTACCTTTCAACTTGTTGCTGTCCATCTTCTTGTGCCTTCAAAGTACACAATAGAAATTTTATATTGGCTTCATTGCTTCCCTGTGGCTGTGTTTTTTCCTCCCTTATAAAAGATAGTTAGTATTTGGGATGGAGTATGTTGTCAAAATCTATGAAGTTATCACTTCATTTTCCTTACCAGGAACCTATGACCCAACTCATGAAACACAACAGTTCTGAATACCTCCAGGACAAAGTGCCCAATATCATGTCTGTGTCCACATAATTATTTTCTAAATGAGCCAATGCTCTGCACCGGCGCAATCTTAATCTCTGTTTGCGGTTTTATTGACAGAAGGCAACTGATTCATATGTGGTAAGAGTTGAAAGCAGATATCAGGAAGAAAAAAAGGATCACCAAGCATTCTGACTCTGATACGCTCTGTGAAGAGGCTTGAGGGAGATCATCTTTGAGTCTGCTTGTATCTTTTAAAAAAGCTTCTGAGCATATGAATATTATTAAACTAAGTGTGTGCTACCTCAGCCTTAATTAAGTGGAGAGGCAAAGACAAAATGTCCAAAAATGAAATTTAAACAAATCCCTGAGATGTGTCCGCTTTTCCAATCTAAAGCATCTAGTTTCTGCTGTTAGTCCCTATCAATGTTTCCAATTTCAACCAGCAAGAAACCACAAGTGATTTGTTTTAGGGCAAGCAAAGCACATTTTCTTTAGTGTGTCAGTTGAACAACTTCTGGGTGATTGAATACAGGTAAGTCTGGATGGCTTAGAGATGAAAAGGACAAGAACTGTCCTTAGATACTCATTGTACCTCCCAGGAGAGGCACTATGAGAAGAGAGACAGAATGGAATATACATATGTTTGAGCTCAAAGGAAACAGTAAATATAGCTAGGTTATTCAGCTTGGAAAGTTCAATAGAATATCTGACATAGTGCAATATTAGAAATCAGATTTGTAGCTGATAACTTAATGGTTAAATTGGGGAAATAGGCCTTGACTTGGAAAACATCAGCAAGTGCTTAGAGTTGGGAACTTTGTGAAAGGGTCCCATACACACTATAAAAACCTGATTGCCTTCCTTGAGTAATATCTAATATTATTGAATACTGTTTGCTATAGAAACCAGGCAGTAGTGGTGCACACCTTTAATCCCAGCAGTAGAAAGGATTATAAAATGGGAGGAGACAGCTCTCACTCACAGTCTCATCCTGAGATTCCTGGAGGCAGGATTGCCATTTTAGAATGAGGTAGAGGTAAGACTTTACATACTGTAGGCATTCAATAATAGCAGTGCAGAAAAAATTATATGTGTTTCCTGTGACTCATAAGGTCTCATTCACCAACACCAGGGTTAAGACTTCCACATGTCTTAACTGTGTTAAGGAAACTATGTTTGTACAGAGGAACACGGTTTAACCTATAACAGAAAGAATGGCCCATTTAGGATTTGAGCACTGGAAAATATGCCTGTGTTTTTAAAAGTTAGCTCTATATGTAGAGTGGGGGAAAGACAAGAATCAGGAGTGTCATCTAACAAGTTATTGAAGTTGTGAGAAAGAAAAACTTGAACCGATATGGAATGGTAGAGAGAATTAAAGGAAAACTGAGATCCGTAGACATTTCAACTTAAAGACTTGGCATCAGATCCAATACCACTGGGTGGGAGTGAGAGAAGATTCTAGGGAATTCCCAGGTTTTAGCTTGGGAAGCAGATGAGCTATGATATCATAACAATCCAGAATGTAGGCATAGGAAGATGTTTTTCCAAAGATATTGTTAATGCAGCACTATTAATAAAAACCCAGAGACAAATATTGGGGTTCAACATGAAGCTCAGAAAAGCAAATCAGTCAGCCACTGGCTCTTACCTCTACCTCATTCCGAAATGGTAATCCTGCCTCCAGGAATCTCAGGATGAGACTGTGAGTGAGAGCTGTCTCCTCCCATTTTATAATCCTTTCTAGTGCTGGGATTAAAGGCGTGCACCACTACTGCCTGGTTTCTATAGCAAACTAGGCTACTAGGATTAAAGGTGTGTGTTATCACTTCCTAGTCTGTAAGGCTAATCAGTTCAGCTGGTTTACACTCTGATCTTCAGGCAAGCTTTATTTATTAAAATACAAAAGAAATATCACTACAGCTGAGTTCACCCCTGTACATGAACTGTACCTAGGATATTTGATCCTTTAGAGACCAAAGGGCAAGCCGAGTCAGGTTCATGCAATCTCTCAATGAGAATTTTTCAAATATGTGCAAACTAGTTATATGACTACTGAACTCATGAAATGTAGCCATTATGCCCAAGGAGCTGAGTTTTTAGTAAAATGTAATACATTCAATTTTAATAGCTACAAGTGCCTGATGGCTGTCATATTGGAGAGCAGTGCTCAAGCAGGTGCTCAGGCAAATGTGCTTAATATTTTTAAGAGACATGGAGACAGAGAAAGTATCAACTGGACACTGCTACAGGACAATGGTCTTGTACTTTGTAAAGACTTGTCACTTGTATTTTAATAAAATGCTGATTGTCCAGTAGCCAGGCAGAAAGTAGAGGCCAGGTGACCAGGCACAAAGTAAAGGTGGGGTGATGAGAACAAGAGAATTCTAGAAAGAGGAAAATCTCAGTCTGTAGTCGTCACCCAGACACAGAGGAAGCAAGATGAGAATGCCTCACTGATAAAAGGTGCCAAACCACATGGCTAAACAGAGAAGAATTATGGGCTAATTTAATATGTAAGGGTTAAATAAGAAGCCTGAACTACTGGCCAACCAGTTTGATTAATGTGGACTTCTGTGTGTTTCTTTGGGGATAAATGGCTGCAGGACTGGGCAGGACAGAAACTCTTGTCAACAAGACACTGAGTTCAAGTGCTCATAGGCAAGAGGAGAGTTGATAGAAACTACCAAGAAGTAGAGCAGCTACTGAGGACAGGACTGTGACTCAGGAACATCAGCATTTAAATGGTTCACTGTTGTAAGAGGTCGCTTGCTTGTTCCCAGCTGCTCAGCCCTGAAATAATCACACAGAAACCATATTATTTGCAATACTGTTTAGCCAATAGCTTAAGCGTATTTCTGGCTAACTCATATCTTAAATGAACCCATCTCCATTAATCTGTGTATGGCTTACTGGGTAAATTTCTGGCATCTGTCTCCAGTGGGGCTACATGGCTTCTCCTGACCCTGCCTCCTTTCTTCCAGAATTCAGTTAAGTTTTCTCTGCCTAGCTCTGCTCTACCCTATCACAGGGCCAAAACAGCTTCTTTATTAACCAGTGGTATTCACAGCATTCAGAGAGGACTCCCACATCTGTCCACCACAGGAAATAGCTGCTGAGAAATAAGGAGAAGTACAAACTGGAATAATTTTGAACAAACATGGGAAATTTTTCAAAAAAGCATCTACCATGTCACAGAAAACAACTCTTATTGAATAAACCATGGAAAAGAGCTTACCCAATTCAAAGTCAATGAACAAATTTGTTAACTAAGAGAAAGGTCACTGTGCTCCACCCAAAGGCTGTGGCTTTAACTCCTTTCACCTCCTCACATATAAGACCTTGCAAAAGTTTATGGAGGCAAGAATAGGGAATTTCCAAAGAGTTTCTCCACGGAGTCCAGGCTAACATGACCCTAAAAACAAACCCATAGTAGGAGGGACCAGAATTGCTTTCCCATGGGATCACCAGTAGAGGTTCTGGGACTTTTACGGTTTCTGCTAACAATAATATTCTTTTCATAAAAGTTACCTAACTATGCGGAGAAGTGGGCAGAATGCCTTCTAGCTTCCAAAAGAGTAATTTATGGATCATGAATTTTCAGGGATTTTTCCCTGACCATAAAACTCCACATGGTAGACAACAAGTGGGAATTCAATTTAACTCTCTTCACACACCAAAAATGCTCCCAAAGTGAAGACGTTTACATTCTGCAGTAACAATTATTCTGATATCTGCCTCCAATTTCTACTATTATTCACTTAAGGGTTTTTAACATAAAATTAAATTGTTATTTTAAAGTAATGTGGGATTGCATTATCTTCTATGGCACTCTTAAGTTAAGTAGGGTTACTTGCAAGAGCATGAGCAAGTTAAAGAAAGCTACACCACTGAACTAGAATCCCTCACACTCCCTAGAAATAGTCAACAACGTCTGTATATCATCAGGAATAAGGGGAGCTTCCTACACTTCATGCTCTCCTCCTCTCTTATGAGGAAGTGGTAGTGAACTCAAGCTTCTGAGGCTCTTGGGCAGATAATAATAAATGCTCTGATGTCATAATGGCAACATCATGTAGTGCCTAGAAGACCGGGTTCAACAATACTTCCAGCTCTTACATTCTTTATGCTCATCTTGTACATTGTTCTCTAAGTGTAGGTATGAGGAGAGGATGATAGAGATTATGTTTTCTCTCATTTAGGAAAAAAATTGAACCACTATACCACAGCATCAATAACTTATTCCCAAAAGGTTGGTCACTTATAAGTTGGGATAGCAGCTATCATCTACACAAAAACAAGCTTCCCTGATGAACAGCTGTGTAACTTTTCCTGGGGAGACATGATTGAAGATGGCACCCATATGTCTATTGAACATCGCACCCTCCCTGAGAAGCTTCCTTCTAGGAAGACTGCTCAGCCTCATGCCTTATCACTCACTGCCCTTCCGAAGGGCAATGCAGGTCCTGCCATTGAAATACATGCTCTCATTTGTCAGTCCTGTGTGAGGTGTCTCCATACTCCTATGTCAAACCTCATTCACCCATGAGGTGTGTCATCCACACAAAGTAGAGGAACATGTTCTAGCAGGGTTTGCCCTGCAGATTTTTCACCGCGATTTTCTCTTTAGGCAGAGCGTTCAGGCATTTGTTTAGTTCACTTATACCATACTTTCCTGTGATTCTGTCATGTCCTCACTTGGGTACCTAATGTGACAGGAATTCTCTTGAAGTATCACTAACAAATATCTATTCAAAAATTATGGCACCAGTGTTAGACCAAAGAAATGATTCTGTGCATGCCTCGTTTGGTGAACCAGTGAGTTTAATTGGACTCCCTATAGGAGCATGGATGCATGGTGATTTATAGTGTCATGGAAAACAAATGCACGGACAGCTACACAAAAGAAGATGTCCACTCTCGTGCATGTATATGCATGCACATGCATCTACACACACACACATGCTGTGGGATAATGTTCTTGTACACTGTAAAGATTTTTTACTCATATTGGTTTAATAAAATGCTTATTGGCCAGTAGCCAGGCAGGAGTATAGGTTGAACAACCAGACTCTGGCTTCTAGATTCTGGGGAAGAGAAAAGGCAGAGATGCAGTCGCTAACCAGACACAGAGGAAGCAAGATGAGAATGCCTTACTGAGAATAGGTATCAAGCCACATGGCTAAACATGGATAAGAATTATGTGTTAATTTAAGTTGTAAGAGCTAGCTAGTAATAAGCCTAATCAATAAGCCAAACAGTTCATAATATAAGTTTCTGTGTGTTTATTTAAGACTGAATGGCTGTGGGACCAGTGAGGACAGAAACTTCTGTCTACACACACACACACAGACCAACAATTTTTATGTGTGTGTGTGGCCTCAGGTCTGTACTCATGTACCTCTAGAGTTTATGACACCTTTGTCCTTCATGTGCCCTCCCCACCTTTTATGGAGGAATGTTAGAGGCCCAATTTTGTAAGGATCTCATATACATGATCACAACTATTCTCAATTCAAGATGACAACATTCATGTCTTCCCTAGAGGACAAAGCTCCATAGCAACTACAAAAAAAATTGAATAAATTTTTTATAAAACCTAGCTAAATAGTTCTGTCTGTCAAAGACTTTGAACCTGGGTCCTGAGTTCTTAAGATGGGAAATCAGCAGTCTAAGAGATTTTGTAATTTTCATAGAGTATGTGTGTGCCTTGTGGTTTGGAGGAAATGCCCCTCGTCGGTTTGAATACTTGAGTACTAGCTGATGATACTGATTTGAAGAGCAGAAGCAGAAGAAGGTGGAGCCTCTAAAGGAAATCCATCACTGAGGGTGCACACTACATTTTTACAGCCCAACTCCATTTCCTGCTCACATTGTGCTTCCTCATAGAAGATGTACGTGGAGCTACCTGCATCCACGCCTTACACACCCGTGATGCACTGCCTTTCCTCAAACTGTAAGCCACTAATGCTTCCTCCCTGAGGTTGTTTCTTGTCATCTCTTCGATCACAGCAAAAGAAAAAGTAACTAACAAATTTTAAGGCATGACGGGGGGGAGCTTCTAAAAGCAGAGGTTTATCTCAGGAATGGTGCATGCATTCTTCCCATTATGGGATATTTAAAAAATCATCCTACTTTGCTATTTTACATTCAAGGTGAAGGGAGCAGGTGCTAGATGTCATTTGAGCACAATATCAAGCCAGAAGAGTCTGTGAGTTAGTGTCAGTCTTGGTTTGTTAGGCTTTCTAATCTTTCTGTGAGTGTCACATTCCTAAATGGTTCTCTTGGAGCACTCACGTTGCATGCAAGGTCCAAACATGTGAGTCTGTACATGCCACCGTCTGTGGCTTACAAGCTTCTATAGCAATGTGAATATGCCCTTCTAGAAGAGCAGAGTGAGTCAGATGCTGCATAGCATTGGGAAAATAAAGTTCAAACACTTACAACGAGCTGCATGTTAGAATAGGCTTTGCACGTACTAGCATAGAAAAGTCTCATTATTTTCATTGGAATTCCACAAGCCAGTTACAATGGAGATACCCATGTGAGGCTGGTCCAGGTGATTGTCAATGGAGGTATTTTCTTCTGGACAGGTCTTTAACAGGTATTTATTTGATTCTTCAGGTGCCACCTTCTGCAGTCCCAACAAGAACTCTCAAATCCTGAGGTTAACTCCCTCCATATGAAATGCAGGTTTAACCTTTCATGTATAATTTTCTACTTTATAGCTGCCAGTGCCTTAAGTGGGTTCTAGATTGTTTATATGACCTGAACCACATTAAAAGAAAATATTTTTGAATAAAACAAGAAGATAAATGATATACTTGAATTGTATTTATTTTTTCATTAACTCGGTTTTATAGATCTATTTTCTTAAAGCTCAAGTTTAAGATAAGAAAAGAACTCTTGCTTTTTATGGCAATAGTTCTTGAGGAGAAAGCTGGTTGTGATGTAAAGCCTCTTGTACTAAAGCTTAGGTCATCAGATGGAGGGAACACGAGGGTGGGCTTGTAAACTTTGACTTTGAAAACCCAGAGTCATGTAAATAAAATTCCTAGAGTGTAAACAGCAGTGGTTTGAAAATAAAAACTGCAAAAATAGGCAACTAGCTAGTTAGAAGAATATGTGACTAACAAGCATGTTTATAAGAGATGCCTTGAATATTTTGGTAATGTACTGTGATTACTAAGGATGTAAAACTTCCAGAATTTTGAAATTAAGGAGAAAAAAATTATAAGATTTTCCCCCAGGAAAAAAATGTAATTCTTTTTCATATTCAAAGTAACTAAATGATTTCTTTAAAGGACATTTTCCTGTACCAGTTACAGACTTTGGAAGTAATTTAAATAATTAACAAACCAGGATTTCTTTAAAGAATCTATAATCTCTTAATTTAGTCCACACTTGACTATATTTATAATCATAAAATGCAATTATGTTTATTTAACTTCAGCATCGCCATTGTGTCAAAATATGCCTTTGTTTTTGTCAAAAAATATAAAAGATTATTAAAATACTGTTTAACCTATTTTTTCACTGCTAGTAGATTCTACATTTATCTTTTTCATGTTGGATTCCTGCTCTATTTTTTTCAAGACTTATAAAAACTTCTCCATCCTTTACCATGTTGTCTTTTATGGAATTTGGGAATAACTTCAATATAGTCATTTGCCTGTCTATCTCCCCAAAGGATTGCAAGAAATTGCAGACACCTGAGTGTGTGCTGTGGCGGCACTCTAATGGGGCTGAGGGAAAAACAGAAGGTAGGCTAGGAACCTTTGTTTTATAATCCAGTCGGATGCTATCTCTCCCTTGCTGGCCTCAACTAGACATGAGGAATGGTGTGTGTTAAATCATTCACTGAATGAATGAAAACCCCTTCTGCCCATAGCCATGTAATTCAAGAATCTGCAACAGTACCATTTATTACACTGAATTATATAAAACTAAAATGCTGTCCTGTCCTCCCTAGCCAGAATATTCCTTATAACCCATTCTGTTTATTGCCCTGAAGATAGCAGTGTATTTTCACTATCCTTTGGCTATGTCTACATTTCTAGTTTCATTAGGAGACCAGATACAGAAATTCACATTTTATTGTGAGACTGTGTCTTTTCTCACTTTCATCTTCTCTTCAGCGTTTATGACACTTGAATTATTCTCTTTTCTATCTTTTCTCTGGCCTTACATATTTATAATTGGCAATATATTCTATGACTCTCTTTAAATGTGTGTGAATTTATGACAAATGAGTGTATTATATGTATGCATTTTTGTGTATATGTGTGTGTGTGTGTGTGTGTGTGTGTGTGTGTGTGCAGGCATACTTATACTATGAATAATGTGTAGAAGTCAGAGGGAAAACTTAGGTGTTAAGTTTATCATTTCTTCATGTTGGGGTTAGGGTCTCTTGCTATCATGGTTTACATCAGGTTGTCTGGTTGGCATTTTTCCAATGATTCTCCTGTCTCTCCCTCCCATACCACCATAGAAGTGCTGCAATTACAGATGTGTGCTGCTGTGCTCAGCGTCACATGGTTTCTTGGGATCCAGACTCGGGTCATCATACTTACACTGCAAGTGACCTTATCCACTGTCTTTTCTCTCAGTCCACCATTTTCAGGTGTGATAGTTGATAACAACTGGATGTTTCCCTTTGCAGATTTTATTAACTTTTCTCTGAGAGACTTCTCTGTCTACCTACCCTACTGCAAAGGTCAGTCATGTTCCACTCAACAGCAGATCTGCATTCTGAGGAGTACATCATTAGACAGTTTTACTACTGTGGGAACAGCATAGAGAAGTCGTGCAAGCTGAGGTGGCTATAGACAATATACCTACATCATGCAATGTTGGTGTTGGAGTCCCCTCTGTGTGCTGTGATTACCATTAATGAATAAACTGCTTTGGACCTATAGCAATGCAGAACTTTGGTAGGCAGGGACAGCTAGGCTAAATGCTGGGAGAAAGAAGGGTGGAGTTAGAGAGAAGAGATGGAGCCACTGGAGACAGATGCTGGGAACTTTAGCTGGTAAGGCACTGCCATGTGGCGATACACAGATTAATAGAAATGGGTTAAATTCATATGTAAGAGTTAGCTAATGAGAAGCTAGAGCTAATGGGCCAAGCAGTGATTTAATTAATACAGTTTCTGTGTGATTACTTCAGGTCTGGGCGGACAGAAACCAACAAAAGGCTCCCTTCTCCAACACAATGTGGCCACCATCATATATGCCATATGCATTTGACCCAAATGTCAGTACTTGTTGCATTAATTTACATTTAACAGAGTCTCTTACCAATTTATGCACTTATTTATGTATAAACAAAATATGTTCAAAGAGTACCTGCTGACAGAGTTGTGGTTGAACTTCTCTTTAGTGCAATACATACCACTTTCCTGCTAAAATAAACGGTGGGCTTCTGCTTTAGGGTAGAATTTTACTAAGATTAGCTATTTAGGACTGAAAGTAAGTCATGCCTGCAAGGTCTGAGTTCCCATGTACTTAGTTGTCTTTCTGCGTGTTTGTACCACAATGCTAGAAGAGCAGGAGGAGGCTTGTTGTCATTGTCATTGTCATCTTCATGCTGCTTCACCTGTGCCCTGCTCTTCTGAGCTTGCTTGGAAGCCTGGCATTGAGGTTCTTGTTTCTAAGCTGACTTGAAAAAACCAACAGCTAATACCAGTGCCAGATAGCTGAAAGGATCCAAGGAGAGAAAATGTATAAAGAGGGGAGTTGGTGTTTCTACGTTCTCTGGTGCAACCGATAGCTGCTAACTGAGACATATGTGGTTCCTGTTTGAAGTGGAAGCCATATTCTGTTTTTCCACTGTATCAACACAGTGTAGTATCTCGATAGCTCTGTGAGTCATCTGTTTTGCAAGCCATATCTAGTGTCAGTAAGTGATTCTTTGACACATTGTCTAGCAAGCATACTTTATTTATAATCAAGTGTGTTTCAATCTAAATACACACACATATATATACATATATAGAGAGAGATTTACCCTTTAAGTTTAACATGTTAATTTTATATGGGACAATATCAAAAAAAAAGTATTTTATAGAAACTTCTAGGTATGAATACTTCAAGCTTAGACCATCATTTTATTGTTTTGTAATTATTGGATGCTAAATATTCCATTCTGATTATATATTTTCAAAAGTTCTAGGAGGATTATTTACCCATTTTAAAGTCAGCCTGAAGGACTCAGCAAATCTTGCTATATGTTCCTGGTAAAAGAAATATCAGCTTTCTTGGAATAAATCCTACACACACACACACACACGCACACACACACACTCATGCATGCACGCATAGACAATTTGTGAACAATGAAGAATTGTGGACTTCCTTCTAGAATTCCAGTGAATAAACTCCAAGTGAGATGGCAAGAAGAGCTATTAGAGAGCTTCCCAATTTTCCCAGCCCAGAATATTCCTCAAAGTTGTGGGTAATTTCCATGTCAGGGTGGGCATAAATTCTTATCACACTCAGGGAATCTTGCAGACAGAAAAAGCAAATGACTGAAATAGTCATGAAAGGCACATCTGTGCTAAAGGATCTGGATGTATTCGTATGACCCCCTCAGGGCTGAGGTATGAGTGAAGAAAGTGAGGCAGGTAAAGACTCCGGTTGTAAAGCCATCTGTTCCCTTCCACTAGAGGGAGGGGGAGTGTGTGTGAAGCTTCAGGGCCCTACTGCACAGTGCTCCACTCTGAGCTCTCAAACACCTTCTCTGAGATGAAAGGAACCTATGCAAGCAAGAGAGAGATTTCAGAGCCCTCTTAAATCCCTAAACATCAGAGTCCAGAGACTTGAATTGTCCCTCCTTCTTGGCCCAAAGTAAACTGTTCACCTCTGTAGAAAAATCCTGGCATCAGAGCTAATTCCTTGAGGACATGAGATGGTGTGGGTTGGTATCGTGATAAGTTGGAGGCAGTTTTGAGATCCATAAGTGAGTTTCTGCTTAAAGTTTTTCTTAAAGTCTTACTGTTCATTGTTCCTGAGTATTCAAAGGACTTAAATCTTTAGAAATATGGTCACAGGTAGAACTGAATGAGACATAATTTAACCAAGTCATTTATTTTTACAGGTAAAGAAATTTATATTTTAGAAATAAAATTTTTCTGTGTCTCTCTGCCTCTCTATCTCTACATGCCATAAACACATATTGGTATGAATATATGAATGCATATTTATATAAACTATATTGAATGTATTATTTTCTAAATAATGTCTATGTAAAATAGATACTATTATCTAAGTATATTTGGAGAGAGAGGGAGAGGCTAAATTCTTGTTCGCAGAGAAAGAGAAATGAACTGAGCATTCTCTTTGAAGAATTCTTTTCCTTTAGATTTGTTTGTAGTTATGTATATATATATGTGTGTCTGTATATGGATTTGTGTATGTGAGTGCTAGTACCCACCGAAGCACCAAGGCCCCCTAGAGTTAGGGTTACAGGCCATTGTGAGCCACTTAAAATCGGTGCTGGGAACTGAACTCAGGTCCTCTGCATGAGCAGTACATATTCTTTTTTTCACATTTAATTTTTTATTATTGCATTATAAATAGTACCATTCAAAATTTCCACCTCCTCTGCTCCTCCCATTTCCCTCCCACTCCCCCCCTCCCCCTCCCCTTTTCCCCTCCAGAAGTCAGAACCGCAAGGGATTCGTCCACCCATTGAGATGGTGTGCCCGATCTAGTGGGAGCTCACCAAGGCCAGCTGGACTGGAACTAAACGAGCATGTGATCGTTTAACTGATGAGCTATCTCTCCTCTCTAGTCCTCTGAGGGATTCTTAATTCTTAATTCCTCAACAACTTAGAAGCTACAGGAGTCCTCATCATGTGACCTCTCTGGTTTCAAAGAACAGAATAGGGTTTTCAAATGCAATGTAAATAAAGTTGGCTAGAAGGAAGAATGAACTGGAGCCTGGCCTAACTCAGAAAGCCTGGTGGTTTCCCTATTCTGGGAGTTGAGGGCCAAGTGCATGCCAGAGCAAGTGAGTCCAAAGGAACAGAGGCTTTCTACAGCCAAGCTCTCCTCTCTGCTCTGAAACACATCCCCCTCACTTGCAAAATGCAGTACCATCAGCTGCCTCTTCAAGATATTCTAGGAAAGCAAATCAGTTCTATCACTGATAAGGTTTCTCCCTAGCTGGATGCAATGCAGCTTGGGAGCTGGCTTTTCTTATGATCAGTCCTGGGGGCTATGGGAGGATGGGACAATGAGGGAATTTGCCCCTGGTCTGCACAGAGGCCTCTCCAACTGGTCTGTTAATGTGAGCCAAGATTATGGCAGCCATGCCTGTTCCCCTCTCTATTAATTATGACAGTTTTTGCATAGCCTTAGCAGGGCTGAGTCACTATAATGAAAAGCCCAGGCCTAACAAGTGAATGTTGCAGTTTACTTACCCTGTTGTGGAGCAAGAGGGTTAGAAGCTTTTAGGGAATGGTGGGGCTTGCCCCAGGGCCTCTGAAGAAGTCTTGGAGTGAAGGCCGTGAGGAGTGTCACCATTGCCCCGTGTGTGTCTTTGCTTCCAGCTCAAGGTTCTATTAAAAGCCCTCATTCTTAACACTTTGTTCTCTGTTCTTTGCCAGATTCTGACTTGAGCATGCGTACATTGAGCACACCCAGCCCAGCCTTGATATGTCCACCGACTTTGCCAGGATTTCAGAATGGAAGGGGATCCTCTACTTCTTCATCTTCCATCACCGGGGAGACAGTGGCAATGGTTCACTCCCCACCCCCAACCCGCCTCACCCACCCACTCATCCGTCTGGCCTCCAGACCCCAGAAAGAGCAAGCCAGCATAGACCGGCTCCCGGACCACTCCATGGTGCAGATCTTCTCCTTCCTGCCCACCAACCAGCTGTGCCGGTGCGCACGCGTGTGCCGTCGCTGGTACAACCTGGCCTGGGACCCGCGCCTCTGGAGGACTATCCGCCTTACGGGCGAGACCATCAATGTGGACCGTGCTCTGAAAGTGCTGACCCGTAGGCTTTGCCAGGACACCCCCAATGTGTGCCTCATGCTGGAGACTGTCATTGTCAGTGGCTGCAGGAGGCTCACAGACCGAGGCCTTTACACCATTGCGCAGTGCTGTCCAGAACTGAGGCGCCTGGAAGTCTCAGGATGTTACAACATCTCTAATGAAGCTGTCTTTGATGTGGTGTCCCTCTGCCCCAACCTGGAGCACCTGGATGTGTCAGGTAAATGGAAACTAAACTTAAAACCTGTGTATTCTTAATGCACCACCCCAGAGTAGAAGATACATTGCTACCTTTACAGAGTCCCTTTCTCTTATTAGTGTTTATTTTTCTGTTTTTAAAATTACGTGTATTTGTGTGTCTGTGTATAGTGTGGGCATATGAGTGCAGGTGCCCACAGGTGCCACAGGAGGGCTTTGTATCCATTGGAGTTGGAGTTAAAGGCAGTCGAGGGCTGCCCATCGTGGGTACTGGAAACTAAACTCAGGTCCTCTGGAAGAGCAAGCAGTGTGTTCTTAACCACTGAGTCATCTCTCCAGCTCCCAGTGTCTCCTTGCTAGCTACCAGAGATGGGCAGCCCATAATAAGGAGGCTAACTGGTCAGAACATATCTCACTGTGGACTCATAACTCTGAAGGCCACAAGTAACCCCTGCATTGAACAACTGCCTCTTGAAGGAACTGTGGGCACCTTGGTCCAGATAGGTTGGGTCCATCTACCTTAAATGTGACCTTACACTCCAGAACAACCATGCACAATGGAAACCAAAAATCTAATTAAGACAAACCGAAGGAAATATCTAATTAAACAGGTCATCCAGAAACGAGCCTTTTGCATGTGTTATGTGATAGTAGTGCCTGTGAACCATGGTAAAGCCACAGCGATGCCCCTGCATGCCACGTCATGACCAGACATTCCGCCATGAGGAATAAAATGCAAGCAAGGCAGCTGTTCTCACAATGGCTTGTCTTCCTCTAAACACTGGGGAAGTCTGTCATGGTCAAGTGGTATCCCCCATTCTGCCTTCCTTTGGGTTAATTTCACAGAACTTCTAAAGCATTTCTCAGTTACATAGTACAAGGACAGGGTTCATTGAATCTAACTTTTCATCCTTTTGAAAATGGAAGGAAATCCCCGTATGATTGCTTTACTTAAAAGTCTCTCTGAGGCAGGAAGAATTAAAACCCAGAGTCAAACTTTGGCGCCAGACAGGGACCCAGCCTGAATAACAGCCCCTTTTTAAATCTCATTTGCTATACAGTCAAAAAATGAACATTACAGAGCCTGAGATGTGTAATATGCGTCAGAGAGTTTTAAAAAAATGAGCGGCATGACCTTTGACCTCAGGAATGGTTGGGGAAAGGTCAAAAGGTAAAACCCGCTGTGTCAGGCAAAGAAATAGAATTTGGGATTTACAAGAATCTGAGGTAAATAAAGCCCTTCAAAAAAAATTCTTGGAGGTAAAACAGCTCCCAACTTGTTCTGTCTTTCAGAAGCCGACATCTGAAAATATTTCGGCTGACAGCCCATTATTTTTGCAGATTCTTTCCCTGGCTGGAAAGCTGCTTATGGCTTTTCTGCTTGAGCTGGCTGTGGGACAAAGCCATCCTGACTGTGTGGTAGATTAGTCATGAGCCACCATTGGCGTACAGAAGCGGAAAACAAGGAGGCCTTCTCAGACTCTTTCTCTAAGGCACTCTGGGAAACATGGAGCCCTGAGATGTGAGACAGTTCACTTAGTGCTCACAGCTACAGCCTGATGTGTTTTCTCTTTAGCTAAGAAGATTGACAGACTCTTTCCCATTCTTGCCACCTGAACTTCTCACACACACTCCTTTGTATTTCCTCAGGTTAGAGAATGACTTGTTTGGAATCCCCTACTTTGTCAGAGCATGTGCCCGGGTGTTCTGAATATAGAATGCAAGTACTTATGTTCTCCTATTTGAGGTCGTTTTGAAGTTTGTAAAGGGCTGAAGCCACTTGACTCTTTGGGAATGGGATTATTGAGCTTTCTGGCCTGGGTAAGCTTGCTGTAAGACTTGACTAACTGTTCCTAAGTCTTGCTAGCTGTCTTCTACCTCAATGCCATTCTCACGCTTATACATATTTCTACAGCTTCATAAAGATTGCCAATAACACCACAGATCTATATATCTACGCAGGAGGACAAGAGGAGCCTGTGGCTCAACAACTTAAGATGCATTTTCACATATGGCTGGGCAGAGATGGACTTGAGAGGTTTAACAGGTTGGATTAAAGGGCAGGTTTGCCCTCAGCACTTACTAAAAGTTTCTTCCACTTCTGGGGGAATTTGGAAGTGGTCATGCCAAAAGACACAGAGAGGCCAGAAGGTTGCCGAAACTGCTTTCATGATTCATCGCCCAACCCCCATGGTTTTAAGCAGGTTTCAGGTAGTGGCTAGCTTTCCAATGACAGTAAACTTGAGTATGGAAGGCTCACTTTCTGGTCTAGAGTTCAGATCCTCTAGGTTAGCATTTCTCAGCCTCCATGGGGGTCCATAGCAGGTATTACATTATGGTTCATAACAGTAGCAAAATTACAGTTAGGAAGTAGCAACAAAAGAATGTTATGGTTGAGGGTTCCCACCCAACATGAGGAACTGTATGATCGCAGCATTGGGAATGTTGAGAACCACTGCTCTAGATGGCATGATATTACCTGGGCCATATTTAGCAAGGTAGAAAATGCTAATATCTAATATTACATTTTCAAATCACTAGTAATTACCATAACCAGATACAGTATCTTAACATTATCACAAATTACCTTTTATTAGTATTTTTCTTTTGAAGCTGTAGTGTGACACAGTGAGTCACACAGTAAACCCTTTTGTCCATATATCTCTACTTGCGAGTGTTCATTGCAAAAGTCATTGGTCTGGTTGAAGGCCTCTGGTTTCTACTATGCTATTGTTGCTGGGCCCTCTCTGGAACTCCTCTTGGTTACCCTGCTGTTGTCCTGAGTTGTGAAGATCCTGCCGCTTTGAGTCTGCAGGAACAGTTCCTTCATGCGCTCCAGCAAATCACAGTTGGGGTGGGCCAACTCATAATCCCGGTTCTGGGCCTGGGTAATGGCAGGGTTGATCAGCCCCAAGTTCTCCATTGTCCTCACCATCAGGATGAGCTCTCCTATATTGCCCTGGCTAGTTCCCCCCACCACCACCACCCCCGCCCCTTGCAGCAATGAGCAAGGGGCAGGGCCAGTTCTCCTGCTTTCATGTCCTCAGCATCTGGTCTCCCACACCTGCACTTTCAAGGCAGCTCTACTGTGTTGCCCAGGCATGGCTTAGGGGGTGCTCTCCCAAGTGCTTCAGTCCATGAGGAGCAGGGCCAACTCTCCCTCTCTTGTGACCTCAGGGCTAGCTCTCCCACTTGCCTCAGAAGATGCCCTCCCCCACCCATGGGACAGCTCTCCCTTGCTCACAACTTCAGACCTGGCTCTCCCACACCTCTACCAATGAGGTTGGCTCTATTGTGCTGCCCATGCCAGGTACAGGTGACAGGGTCTTATGAGTATTTTAAACATAATTAGGATATCTTAAAACCAACTTATTTTGAAAACTAAAATGTAATTGTTGCAAGTAAAATGACATGAAAGGGGCTCTCTCCAACAGGAGATTTGAGAACCACCCTTTTTTTTTCTCCTTAATTTTTTCTTCCTAATCAGCAGAATCCTATCCAGACCATCTGAATTTCCCAGCCCCTAGAGTCCATCCCTCTCCTCCAGGGATGCCTGCCTACAGGAGCACTTCATCAACTGCTCTTTTTAACACTTCTGTCCGCACTTCACGTATTCAACTTCTGGAGGAAAATTTTTCAAGTTGTAAGTCTTTACTTTCATGCCTAAAATCTCCAATTGTTCTCCATTTAAGACTTACAGGAAAGACTCGTGTTTCTCAATAGTTCATTTAAGGCCCCAAATGAATTGTCCTTCCAATGAGATTCAAATTCTCATTTGTCCACAGAACTATCTGCAGATCCCCAAATACAAAGGACCTGTGCATACATTAATGAATGTCTACCTATATGGATTCCATACCAGTCCCCTTTCTGCTCACATCCAAAGCCTTCCCAACAACTCTCTTCAGAGATTTGCCATTCCACAGGTGGAATCTCACGTGAGCAGTCTTCCACACCTTACATCAAGTGAGCCAAGGATTTCCTCTTGGTGTCTGCATTTTGAATGTGGCAACTGAATCATGATTGAATTTACTCTCTGGTACTTGCATATTTACAGGTCCATTTCTCTGAAGTCATGAGCTTTTTATGGGCATAAACAAGGAATTTTTGTTTTGTATTTCGGGATCTTGTAATTAAGTGGGGAAAAAGTATCAAAACCTGAAATGGTGATCTTGAAGGAATTCAAGTTCCCATTGGTTAATGTACCAAGAAGCATTGCAGAAACTGTAAAAAAGACAGTCAAAATCTCCTCATAATTAAAATTAGGGTAGCTGAGGCTTCCCTGAGTTAAGTCATTGCATACACTCCACTGAGAAATATGTAACAAACACTCAATAAACAGCAACAATTGCTGTTTCATTTTCATATTTTTATCAGCAATCTTAGAAATTAGTCATCAGTCTTTGCTGATAGGACTACTTTGCATTCTAAAGGAAGCAGAGATGTCCTTCATCCCAAATGAAAGTAAATCATGATGCAAAGAAAATTTGCGAGAGCTTGAATCAGCACTTGTTCAACCATTGTTGTTCTTCCTGGTGGAATAGTATTCACACTCCACCCCCCTTTATCTTGGACTTTAAGGCAGTCCCCCATGTTCTGGCCCTAGACAACCATTCCTTATTTTCTGTTAAGTCTTTCAAGAAACCATAAGATGCACCCCATGAATATTCTCACTCCTCCAGATACTGAGTGATTTCTTGTCTCTCAAGTTTGGTTTCCTTTGTTTCAATATGGGCACCTCATGTCTGTGAATCCAAGTTCTTTCTCTTTTATGATCTCCTTAAATAAATAGCTTCAAAAAGCTCCTTCATGGGTGTCTGCATGCTTGCCTCTTGGTGACACATGTACTGCAGACCCCTGTGTAACCCACAATTCTGCCATATCATAGTCATTGCTTACATCCCTCTTACTATTGAAACCTTGAATAATTGTGAAACTTGCTCTAGCCTGTGTATAGAAGGTACATGCCTCATCTTTTAAAACTGAAGTCTAATAAATGATTTCTAAGGGTCCTTTTGTGTCTGTATAACAGGAATGCATGAACTATCTATTAGCATTACTGAACCTTGAAAAAATTTATTTTCTTTCCAATGCAAACTCAACAACTCCATAAGAATTAGAGATAGCTATAATGTTAAAATTTATTGATAGTAAGTCATACAAGCATATCAAAATCATTTCTTGCAACTGTACTAAACAAATATTTTCTTAAATTTGAAACTCCTATTTTTCAGATATGTTTTTGCCTAAATATTGTGTCCTTCCTGGTGCACAATATAGTTTGCTGGATATTAAAAATCTAGAAAGGAAACTTGAACCAAAATATTGCATTAAAATTTATTATATAATACAAGAAAGCAAGAATGCCTTCTCAGGCAACCCAGATAGGAAGAAAAATTCAAGATATGCAGGGTTACAGTCATTCCAAAGAAAGAAACCTAAAAGAAAAACTGGAAGAGAAGACCTCAAAGTTAACCACCTTCCAGAAACCCATGATGCCCCCACAGAGGAGAACCCCATCTGTCTTCCATGGTTGGTTCTGTGCTTCACACCCTAAAACCCTTGCTTTGAAGATATGATATTTGAAACATGTAATTCCCAGGACCTATGCTTTATCAAAGTTTCCTGGTCAACCTGTCAGGAGATGGGAGAAAAATCCCCAATAGCATTGTTGTAGTACTACTCACAAGCCTTAGATATTGTATGGAGTAGCGAAAATTTGTGGGTGTCTGAAGTGAGGCACATGGTTGTGTACTTGCAACAGCATCTGATAAGAGTAAGGAGAAAATGAGAAGAAAAGAATATGTAGTAGAATGGGTTAGGCTCTAAATGTATATTTTTATGGTTTATATTAATGAGTATTGACTGCTTACATAATAAAAGTTGGCTACATATGTTTTTGTAAAGTGATATTTGATGAGTATTTTTTTATTATCTGCAATATTATAATAATTAAACCGTACAATATATATGTATATGTATATATGTATATAATTTTACACATAGTTCTAGGGGATTAAAAATGTTGTATAGGAGTTATCCAAGAATATCTCCTTGGGCATTGCTATCCTATTCTTTAAGTTATTAAGAATCAGATAAAAAAATCTTCATCACAGTACTTTGTAAATGTCATAAGACAACACAAATGAAAGACATTTCTATTAACTATAAAATAAACAAGTATTTTTTTAATGCAGATATTCTTGAGCTAAGGCCAAAGTCTGAACATGTAAATGATGGATATTCAAGTCTCCCATCTGATCTATCATGGAGACATTCTTCTATAAATCATGTCTTCCCTCCCTCATTCATTCATTCAACAGCACCTACCAAGTGCCAGCTATGAACTGAACAGAAGCGGTATGGTCATCAACTTGCCTGAGTACTTTCCCTCAAGGGCATTCCAGAGTGAGGAGACAGCAAATAAATAGCTGAACAGATAAACACGCAGTGCTACCAACTGAGAAAAACACTTCAAATAAAGGGATGCTGGTTTATATATGGCAGTCCAGGAAAGCAATTGTTTGGTAAACTTCCGTTATCCTGGGGACCTAAGAAAGTTGAAGGTGGCTCCTAAAGCTATCTGAGGAAGATCATTCCATAATCCAGGCCCACAGACCACAAGGCAGGGGCAGAAGAGGTGTCAGGGAAATGACAAGCACACAGTAGGGCCAGTAGTAAGAGCACAGAGAAGGCCTTGGATGATCTTAGACTGACTAAATACTATACTTGGCACAAAATGGGCCCCCTTCTAAAGACTCTGAGTGAAGATGTTTTGAGTGCCATATCTAGGCCTCTAATGACTCTAACAACTGTATAGAAATACTGGGGATAAGGGCAAAGCAAAAGAGGGAGACAGGTAGACAGCTTACAGCAACAATTTAGATGATACTGCTATCTCCTATCAATACCTGTTGAATCAAATCCCACACATTAATTTCGACAGCCATAATGACAGAAATAGCCCATCATTTTCAAGGGCTTTCCTTATGTGTGGCTCCACTGCTTGCCATTCTATTCCCACAGGACAGGATTACCAGGCGCTCCTCCAGAGCATTGAGATACAGAATGTTTGGCCTCCTGGTGAAGCAGTGAAAAGTGGTCCTAAACTGATTGAAAACTTTCAGCCCAGGGAACCCAGAAGGGGCTGCCCAAGCAAGTTATAGTGTGCTCTCTTCCTATCCCTCTCTCTCACTTCATTTCTTCAAATCAAGAAGCTGTTAGGTCACTACCAGAGATTTAGGAACTTCCTGAACCTCTAGGATCACAGCCAGATATTTGGGCACATGGTCTTACCCCATTACAGCTTGCCCTGCAGGAAAGGGTCTGTGCCCGTTTTAGGACAAAGAAACTGAAGTGTGATTTGCCCCAATGTTGGTATTTCCAATTCTAATTTCCCCTTACACCCAAAATTCAGCAAAATTATCAAATAACCTGACAAACAGGAAATCATTCCTAAAATCTTTGTCTTCAGGAGTCAAGACCATTAGTGTTAATACCTGGGTTGGGCTAGAGAAAGCTAAGAGTCAGTTATGGCTCCCCAGAACCAAGTTCCCACTCCGGCAAGTTGTTCTGAGCATGTGTTCTGTGTCTTTACGCAGGGTGCTCCAAAGTTACTTGCATCAGCTTGACCCGGGAGGCCTCCATTAAACTGTCCCCCTTGCATGGCAAACAGATTTCCATCCGATACCTTGATATGACGGACTGCTTCGTGCTGGAAGACGAAGGTTTGCACACCATTGCAGCTCACTGCACGCAGCTCACACACCTCTATCTGCGCCGCTGTGTCCGCCTCACCGATGAGGGCCTCCGCTACCTGGTGATCTACTGCACGTCCATCAAGGAGCTGAGTGTCAGTGACTGCCGCTTTGTCAGCGACTTTGGCCTGCGGGAGATCGCTAAGCTGGAGTCCCGCTTGCGGTACCTCAGCATCGCCCACTGCGGCCGCATCACGGATGTGGGCATTCGTTATGTGGCTAAGTACTGCAGCAAATTGCGCTACCTCAATGCGAGGGGCTGCGAGGGCATCACGGACCATGGCGTGGAGTACCTTGCCAAGAACTGCACGAAACTTAAGTCTCTGGACATTGGCAAATGTCCTCTGGTTTCTGACACGGGCCTGGAGTCCCTGGCTTTAAACTGTTTCAATCTCAAGAGATTAAGCCTCAAATCCTGTGAGAGCATCACCGGCCAGGGCCTGCAGATCGTGGCTGCCAACTGCTTTGACCTGCAGATGCTGAACGTCCAGGACTGTGAAGTTTCAGTGGAGGCCCTGCGGTTTGTGAAGCGACACTGCAAGCGCTGTGTCATTGAGCATACCAACCCTGCTTTCTTCTGAAGGGACAGCTCCCACGGGGCATGTTTTCAAAGCAACGTGAACCAAACAATGTTTTGTAAAAGTTGCCCATGTTAAGCACCCACGCCCACTCACAGCCCCTATTTCTTCCAGGAACGTTCTTTGGAGTCTGGCTTTTATTTTTATTTCCCATACGCAAATGAGGTCAAAGAAACGAAGGAGAAAAACCAAATTTCTATCACGGTAAACTGGTTCTGGTCGGTTCATTTGTAGACATATCCTCTTCCAAAGGATGCAGCTCATCAGGCTGGTCAGTGTGTCTTCAGAAACGCACCTTACCCTGGCTTCCCTTCCCCCTCCTGTACACAAGCTATGCCCTAGAGTTCCTGACCCTTGCATCCAACCCTGCAACAGCTGCAGCATTAAGCATCAGAATAAGGCTCTCTAACGCTGCCTAAGCCCCACTCCTAAATCGCTCACAAAGCAAATTGGGGTTAAAGTCATGCTAACATTTTCTGTGTGCAGAGAGCTTCCCTGTGCTAATGCATTATGGCAAATCACACGGAATAAGAAGAGACGCAATTCCTCTCCCAGCTCTGCCAATAACTAGCTGTGTGGCCGTGGTCAACCTCACCTTTCTGGGCTTCAGCTTCCCACCACCAGAGGCCAGAGGTCGGGATGAGCTTCTTGCCCACTTTAGAACTGAGAGAATAGTGACACCAATAAGCAGAGATTTGTTAAGGAGCATTGTAGAAAGCACATGGGCAACGCTTCTGTGTGGATGAGCTGTGCTTTCAGGAGGGTCTGTGGAGTCACTGCCATGCACATAGAGTCCTGTATGGATGTCCTTGTGCTCTTCTCTGAGAGCCATCACAGCTGTGTGGTGGGCTAGGCTTTGGCACGTCTTCTGCCATGTGGGATGCTTGCACTTCCATGCTTACGTCCCGTAGCATTCCCTCATTCCACCACATGCAACCCAGGCAGGAGAGTGCGCCATGACACCAAGTCCACATCTCCCTGTCAGCTTGCATCCACTGAGCATTTTCAAATCCAAGTAAAGAGCCTTATAGTTTTTAATTAACAAGTAAGGTCCAAGGGAGCTCATGTCCTTAAAGGTTTTTCTAACCCTTCTCGGTGCACATATGCTATACTTCAGACACATCTGTCCTGCAGCCAGCGGGGACAGATGCCTTGGTCCTTTGTCATTCACATTTCATTTTGACTTCTCTCATCTACTTTTGTTCTATTAAATGAAGCCTACTGGGGTTAAGTTTGTAAGTGTCTCATTGTACCAACGCTACCTTGCCTGCTGTCTGCATGTTTTCCACTAAAGGATGTAAAAGAGGCTTCCAGGTGTTTCAATATTGTTCACCCAGAAGCACTAGGCATGCAGGAGAGGGAACACACTGATCAGACAGATGCTAGTGCACCCACCAAGGCATTGGGACAGAACATCAAAATCAGTTCAAATTTTGAATTTTCAGTTGATGGACTTTTAAATGTTCCCTTCCGAACAGAAAACAATTTACTAGTTTCATTTTTAAAGGATCAGATAGCCAGAAGAAATCCTGTCACTTGTTTGTGTGAACTCCAGTTGCCTTTTGTTAGTAAACCCAGGACTTCCCCCAATTTATTCTCGGGCTACATTCCTTCCCCGTCACTGTGGAAACAGTTCACCCATCTTCTTCTCGGAGTGTCTATCCTCCATTCTCAGAGCCAAGCATGCTGCCTTTGTTACAGACCAAGCTTATACCCTGCTCGACAACTGCACTCCCACTGTAGGCTCCGGTGTGCACTCCCACTGTAGGCTCCGGTGTGTACCATTGTCTTGTGTTGGGAAGAAAGAAGAAGTTATGCGATAAGCTGGCAACCCCTCAGGAGGTTTCTGTCGCTCACTCTGTGAGTCCCAGCTTCTGCACAGCCCACACCATCCTAGTATGGATGAGTGAACAAGATTATGTCATAAGGGAAAGTGAAAGTCTTGGCTGGGGACAGGATCTAGTGACAGCCACTGAGTGTAGAATCGTAAAAGAAATTGAACATAGCGCCCCTCTGCTCTCTGACTTGTGGCTCTACCTAAGGTTTGTGAATTGGAGAGTCACAATGGGTTGTCTGTAACCCTCGATACTGGAACATTCCAAATGGTTTGGTTTAATACTCCCCAGAATGAGCCGGGGAATCCTAAGTGGTTCCCTGAGCTATTTTTAGTAGCTATCATGGCTGACTGAGTACATCACCTGAACTCTCTTCCACATGAGACCCAGTGGAGATTTCACACTTGCTCGCTGACCAGCACGTGTGTCTTTCCCAGTTTCTCTCTTTCCCATCCTCTTCACCCGTTCTCTCTCCATCAGGGTAGGGGTATGGACTTTGTCAGAGGTCTCTGGGAAGAGCTCAGTAGGTTTTTGAGGACAAGCAAAAGGCCTCATTAAGAAATTTTCTGTGTTAAAACATGGCTTCTTTCCTGGCTGTTACATTGAATGCTCATTGGTCTTTGTTGTTTGTTTTTCTTTAACTCTAATGTTCAAATCACTGCGTGCTGTAAGAGTCTAGAAAGCCTTAATTTACTTCCACCAAGAAATAAAGCAAGATGTTGGCAATCAGACTCAGTTCCATTTTTAATAATCTTGCCTCAGGTGGTGCTGTTTGGATATGGGCACTGAAAAGCAATCAATAAACAATGCTTCCTGTTGAAGTCAGAACAAACAGCTCATTGCTGCTATTGTCCCTTTAAAATAAGACCCAAGGTTCTGTTGTCTCCATGGACCTTAGGACTTTGGATTTAAATTGGCGGGTAAGTGAATAAAACATTAAAGGTTGACCCAAGACTTAGTTCCTCATCCAAACCCTTTCCACAAGATTGCTGAATTCATAACTTTGCATTTTAAAAGAAGTTACATTGGATGGATTTTATAATACCATGGAGAATCTGAGACAGTGTCCTTATATAAATATGAGCATTCTATACCAGTGACTATAGTGCAATGCAATTGATAGTATTAAGCTAGATAGATAGCTTTGTATTAATCCAGATCAGGTGTTAACATGCTGATTTCTACAGTAAATAATTAAAATATTCTACTTTTTCATAAAAATGAATGAATAACCTTGAATTTGAATACACCCTGACTCTCACTACAAACAGTTGAGAAAATCTTCAAGGTTTTGCCATCCATTAGTGTCTCAGAGTGCTAGAATATGGGAGAAGTTATGATAACCTGATGGGGAAGAACATAATATCAGTCAGGTAAGGTAGAAGAACTGAAATGTTAAATTGTCCCCTCTTTTCCTGAACCTTTAGAATTAAGCTAAATTAATATGGAAAAAAAAGCATTGGGAAGCTCTCTCCTTAGCACCTAGAAAGACTTTAGGGGACACTGACCAATTATAAGTGTATTTGTCTTCAAACACCTTTTCAACCTGTATTGCTTTGACAGCTGTCACTTAAACCAGTAGAGCTGTAAATTGCTGTGAAGCATTAATTTTGGGTAGCTCAATTCTTGTCAAGATATGAGAATAAGAATACTAGTGAGTAAAACCTATTCCCTTTGAGATTCTTTGACTTAAAGTTTCATTATTTGTTTACAATTAAACAATGCCTTCCAAATACTTGACTTTCAAGAGAATTCAAGTTAGAAGACTGAGTAGTTTAAGAGAGAAAGTAGTGCAGTATCACTGCTTACCATGTCCACATAATCAAAGAAAAGCTACCAAGTGTGTCAATACTTGGCCATCATGATCATTCCAGGTAATTTTCTTAAGTTAAATATAAACTACATGGAGAAAAAATAGTGAAAGGCTAGGTAAATATTACAATGAAAATATGTTAAAAATCTGTGATATTCTCCACTTGGATGCTATTAGTACATTCTATTCTGGGGTTTGATACATATTTACCAAATCATTCTTCAGTAGGGAGAAATGCCATTAGCAGTGAGCTTGCGTCACTTGTTTGAGTGCATGCTGGTGTTATCACTAAGTCTTGCCTAAACACAACTCAAGTTCCCTCAACTTGGGCTTGTTTCACCGGATAACCTGGGTACTTGCAGTCTTTTTTTCTCTTTCAGTGCAATGTCATTTCTTAGGCCACAAGTTCATCTTGTGGAGCCCTATTCCAATCCCCAGTTAGCAGATCAGGTTGTATTCTAACAATTAACACCTTGACTCAGAAGTTATGCAGGATTCGAGACCTGTCTTTCAACAAAACAGATGTGCTGTCTGACTCAAAAGCCCAGGAAATGTCTGTATCTCCGATCCCAATCTTACTGACTACTCAAAAAAACCATTTTTCTGCTTTCAGTGTTGTTCAAGGGTTTAGCAGTTAAAATCATTCAGATGTCTGAGGAGAGATGTAAAGGATCATGTTGTCTAGCAATGTTTTTGTGTTGCGAAATGGGTGTCTTAGCAGCTACTCAGCTTCTGAATTTTTTTTTTTGTTATGAATGCCTGGCCTTAGCTTGGTTCATTGCTAGCCGGCTTTTCTTAAATTAACCCATCTACCTTTTGCCTCTGGGCTTTTCTTTTTTTCTTTTACATTGGTGAAATTCCATCCTAGACTACATGGTAAATTAGTATGTTAATAGACGCTGGAGATTTCAATCATCTTTTCTCATGAATGAAAAAGTGATCATGATAAAAAAAATCATCAAGTAACCATTTATTGACCATCTACCTTATGCCAGACACCATTGCAGTCTGGGCGAATGAGTACAACACAGAAGGAAATAGCTAGTACTGTACACCTGGTCAAAAAGTCTCTAACTTGGAAAGGGAGAAGGGAATTATAGACTCTAATGAAAAGCATACTACTGTAGCCAAACTGCCTCCTATATACTTACTTTTATAAACACAGACCAGCATGACTCAGCTGGGGGCAGAAAAGCTTCTTTTTGCCGAGGATAATGGTTAGTGCAAAGACAAATTATTCAAGTGCTAAGAATGAGTGACTATTGAGTGGTCAGTGCCAAATAATATGTCTGCATTAGCTGCTCTATGACCCAAGGGCCAACACATCAAAGGAGACAGAAAGACAGTAAGACCAAGCAGAGAGAGAGAGAAGTGGTAGGAACTACTGTCCCCTGGCTATGGCATGGCCATCGTGACCATGAACACACAGTTGCTGTGGCTACCTGTACACAACCTGCACACACACACACACACACACACACAGAGAGAGAGAGAGAAAGAGAGAGAGAGAGAGAGAGAGAGAGAGAGAGATTAATGCTTCCCAATATTATCCCCTTGAGTGTTCTCCACAAATGCTGTTATGAACATTCGATAGGATTCCATTCTGTTACTTTTAAATGCCCACCTCGTCAGAATGGGAAACAAACCTCAAGGGTCTACTTCTCTAAGAGGCCACTAATATTAATTACTTGTCTCTTATAGCAGTATTTTGGTAAATTCTATCAAGTCCAGAACATAATCATCTTTCAATAAACATTTGTTGGATTAATGAATGAATATTGTCATGTTTTTCCATTTAACTCTCTGAACCTAAGTTTTTAAACGGTTTAATTTTCTTTGCCAGTTTCTTCCATGTACGTGATATGCTGTGATGTTCATACCCCCATTAAACTCTTTGATCACTCTTTTCTTCCTACGACAACTCCCTTTTCCCATTGTGTAATTGTGTACCTTCCTACCCCCATGGCTTGTGTGTGTGTTGGTAGATAGAAGCATCGTGAGAAAAAGGCCCAGAAACATAATTTCTTTGAGAAGCTAAGATACCAAAAGCTTGCATGCCCCTTCAAACAGCATATGTAATAATGGTACAAACATGGGTGGCCCATATGCCCATGAACCTTCAGTCAGGATTTCCAAGAAGCTGACTGTTCCCTCTGTCAATTAGCCTTGAAGTTTTCAGCGGCGGGATTCTCCTCTGGTATTATTCTAGTTACAAATACCTGTGTTGAGAGCGATCCAAATAACTGAGGCATCTCAGTTCAGTTTACCATGTCCTTTCACTGGAAAATGGACTGTCAGTACTCTTAAAAAATAATGGGTGACCTAAGAAAGACTAAAGCAACAGCCCTTACCATGGCCTATAATGTCATTAAGGATGAGCTCTTGGCAATCTCACTTGCCACTAGGGTGGCAAACGTGAATTTATTTGTTAAGAGTAACAATGAACTGAACAGCAAAAGCAGCTACAAGTACAAAAGCAACAAAAAGGCTTTTGAATCCTCCCTCTAGGCAGAACGACAGTTGTCATGGTTTCCCAGAACCCTAAGTGTCTCCCAGAATATGCAGGCCCTGATTAATCCCATTCCCAGATAGTCATGAAAAAGATAGAGGAGGGAGGAGTTCTAGTTACAAAGATCAACCAGTAATTGGTACTTTATTTACTCCCATTATTCTTTCAAACACTAATGTACACACAGACACACTCTATCAGTAACATGAAAACTAAAATAAAGGGGGGGTGGATTAGATTTCCACATCATTTGTTTCTCATGGTATTTCATTTACATTTTAAACAAACTTACCATGGCCTTTTTCATTTATGAGAAAATAGATAAAAGGCTAGAACTGTCAGAACTGACAAAGAGCCTATTCCACTATTATCTGAGAGCCTGGGATGGATTTGGTTCAAAGATATAAAGGTTGATGTTGCATTGTTTGAAAATAACTAACAAATATTCTTAATTTCAACTGTACAGTTTCTTCGTTTCTAAGTAGACACTGAGCTAATCAAGATCTATTGAGTTTCCATATTCTACTACCAATTGGTAAAGTGGTAGAAGAGACCGTTTGGCCCAACAACTACTGACCATAGAACAGAGTAAGAGTTCCAATCTCTTCTCTTCTAATCTTTGCTTGCATGCGGTTAAACATATGATTTATGATTGATCCATATGAAAGGCAGCTGTGCAGCAGCATCTTTTCATGCGCAAATTGGGTCAGTGGGACTCCAGTTGGCTCTCCTGCATGTTTATAATCTTAGCACACCCAAAGAATAATGAATGACCACAGGCATGCTGCAAACCTAGAGATCAAGAGGTTGTGGATTTAGACAAATGGAGAGATATTCAAATAATAACCTCTCATTCATATGAAAACCAGTCCCTTTCTGGATTCCCAAGCTGGCACAGTTCTACTAGGACCATTGTCCCGAGGTTCCTATGCACATGTGTGTGATGTTTCTCTTTGAAACAGCACACAGAGGAAAGCAAACATGGACGTGAGAGAACATTGGCCCCTTCATTTTAAAAATCTATTTGAGATGATCTTACAGGTTATCATGATAGATCATGGCTACACCTTCAGCAGTAGTAAGAAGTTTTGTTTCTTTAGCTTCTCTTACCCTTAGTGTATAGACCTTCTGGCCCTGGTGGAAAATTCTTCACAGCCACTAGCTTGTTCTAGATGAGGAGAAAACTGACCTTTCCTACCAGATGTACTGAATGGTGAGAAAGAACCCTAGTAGCAGTTTCAAATCTTCCTCCCCAAGAGGACTTGGAAGCCTTTATTAAACCCAGCTCCCATTAGAGTCACAAGAAAGACGTACAAAACTAGTACAAGTGAGGCTTAAAACATAGGGCTAAGAGTGTCTTTTAGCTGAAACTGAGAGTTAACTGGTCATTGTTAAAGGAATCCTAAATGTAACTTTTAAAACACCCTTTAAGGCAGTATTTCTTAATTTTGATGAGATAAAAATCCCATAAATCTGTTTCGTTTTCCATAATGCTGCTACTCGGCCAGGTTTATGTCCACAAGGAAATACAAATTCAGATTTGGGTCCTAAGTTTCCAGATCTTATCATTTTTGTCGGGGTGGCTTTATTCATTTTGCTCCCATCTTGAATATTGAGATATGGCCATTTATTTTGCTAGCTGGAATCGGTCATTTGCATATTTGTTATGTGCCATTTTCAGAAGGAATTCATGTTCTGGTTGCCTTTTATCCATGTCCTGAAAGCTTAAAATATGATCAATTCAGATGCAATGAACTAATTTACTTCATAGAGGAAATTTCAAGTTATGGGAACACTCAGGTTACTGCTGGGTGACTCCTTGCAGCTTTTAGCCAACTTTACACTGAAAACCAAGGAGGAAAAGTCTATAACAGAGAAATGAAAGTATGCTGTTTGGAACCAGACAAAGCAGTGTGGACGTATAGGATACTTATGCTAATGAGATTGACACTGTTAAGGAGAAATTGAGAACTGCCCAATGGAAAATGAGAGCCCTCTAACGGAAGACCCTAAGATGTACAACTGCAAACTCATCTGGAAAACTGTTGCTTTAAAAACCACAAAGGGAAGTCAGATGTGGGGGGTGTTCGCTTGGAGTTGCAACATGCAGAAGACTGAGGTGGATGATCGGAAATTCAGACAACCAAGTAAGACACTACCCTACCAAAAAATAAATAAAATAAAACAGACAGGTGTGACTGTGTGTGTGTGTGTGTGTGTGTGTGTGTGTGTGTGTGTGTGTGTGTGTGTGTGTAGGGCTGCTTCTGAGAATGAGGATATGAATCTGAGAAACTTCTAGAACAGAGACACCTAAGTAACTGTTCTCCCGGACTCAAGCATTAAGGCCTTGACGGAACGCTACAGCTATTTTTCAATGGTGTTGGACTGCATCTCCAGGTGAGTGTTGAACATGGGTCTTCAGGCCTTCAGGACACTTGAGTTACAGGATCATGGGATGGTCTCCCAAACTACCAGAAACAAAACAAAACGAACAAACCTGTGAGGCCAGGAATTTTGTAGCATGTTCAGAGTCTCTTCAGGAAACTCCTGAGTGCACAGTGCAGGCATCTATGACAATGAAGCCTAGAGATGCCAACAGCATGGCATTTGTTTGTTTGTTTGGTTAGTTTTTGTTATTGTTGTTGTGGTTGTTTGCTAAATAAAGCTACAGACACTGAGTAGATCTTGGCTAAGAGAGATACAAATTGGCTGCCTAGGAGCAGATCTGTCCATCCTCTTCAAATCATGCTATTTTTGTAATATTTTATTACATTTATTTAGGCAATATTGTGTGGATATAGGTAAAAGGGGATAAATCCAAAACTTTGTCTATCCTTGGTTCTAGTCTGACTTTTCTGCTTCCTGGTTTTTTGCCATGCCTTATAAAGCATGGGCTAAGCTGCTTGCCTGCCCTGCCTGCCCTGCCATAATGGACTGGAATGTCTCTGACCACCTGAAACAGTAGAATTCCCTCCTTTGAGCTATATCTGTTAGACATGATGGTCACACTGACACAAAAGTAGCAAATCCAGTTTCCAGGGGATTTTGTGGTTGTTTCAAATAACCCCTTAAGCAACTTCTGTAAGCATAGGTTGCTCAGGGTACAACATAAAATACTGCCTGCATGACATATTGCTACTTAGAGACGCAATACATATTTTTTCAAATGACCCTGAAAAGTTGAAAAAATTCTAAAAAAAAAGAAAAGAGAAGAACTCCACCCCATGTCTAGAAGGCAGAGTCTAAAATGTGTGTAAAAATTTAATTGTCCCATACTATGAATTAGAGAGCAATAGATCTGATGACATTTGGCCTGATTATTTTGTCAAAAATATTCATGATATCTGAAGATGTTGACTCACCGGTCATGATTGTCTCTTCATTTTTGCTCTTTATAGTGCATTTATAGGATTAAGTTTCGCTCCTGTATTCAGTGGTACCAGCAAATAAAAAAAAAGTTTCGCTCCTGTGAGAATCAAGGGTAATTCAGCTTATAATTCCAGTCCACAGTCTATCACTTAGATGTCAAGGCAAAACATGAAGGCAGATTTTGTTTGTTATCTCACAGGGCATCTCCTTCACCCTAGGAACTCACTCCGCATCTGAGCAAGCATGGTAGAAGTCCTGGAGATTGCTTGCTAACTGGTAGGCTTGTGTTAGCCAGCTCTCCGACACCATCCACCTCTCCATGCCTAGGAAATGGTGCTGCCCGGTGTTGGCTTGTCATTCCTTCATCAAGGAGTAACAGAGATGTTTCCCCCATAGATGTATCCACAAACCAACCTGACCTAGGAAATTTCTCAGCTGAAACTCTCTTCCAAGGCGATGCTAGGTTGGGGCAAGTTAACATTTAAACCGAATGAGCAGCAAGACTCGGGACAGCAGGTCCTGCGCCTTGTCAGGCAACACAATAGAGCCAACCACGTTAACACAGGTGTGGGTGAGCCAGCCCTGAAACTGTGAGCATGGGACAGCAGTCCCCATTACCCATGTGCCTTGTGGTGACAAGGACAGATGAGAGTGCCCCCCATCCCCATTTCTCATCTGGCAGACCAATCCTACAGCTGCTCAGGTCCAGACTCAGGTTATGACTTGGCCTGCCCAATATACATGAATCATATACTGAAAGAGCTGTGGCTACTGTCTGTTTTATGTCAAAATACGTCTAACACACAAGCAGATCTTTGCCTACTTCAAGTCAGCATTTTAGTATATTTAGTAGGACTTCGCACATGTGAAGGTGTAATAGCCCAGGAAACCACGTTCAGCTGCCATCCTGTTGTCTCGGCAGACTTAGAACTGTTTGCTGAGCCTTTCTTCCCCCTTCCTTAAAGCTCTCCAATACTTCACGTTGAAAGTAGAGAGCAATGACAAAAATCTTGGAATGAACAGAGTTGATCCCTGATCAGCATTTTTATTAACAGTTTCCAAATGCCCCTAAATTCACCGTGGTTCAGTGCTTGTGATGTCTCCGAAGGTGATTTCTAAAGTAATAACTTAATGTCTCTTGTCAACACTCCTGTTGACATTAGGAATCCATGGTGAAGGCCCATGGAGAAGTCATGGACCAAGATAAATCTCCATGCTAAGTCATCTCATACCGTGAAAGAGCAAACATGGAAATACAGCCCAACTCCACCCTGATACACTTTACAGGCTTTTTTTTTAAAAAGGCCTGCTTTGACTTTTCATAATAAGATCAGGTCTGGTTATATTCATTAATCATTACATTAGGGCTGAACAGTCTAGAAGAAGTTGCTTCCAGGTTCTGCCATTGATGTCGTATTGATGCTTGGAGTTTTTCTAAATTATTGCTTATGAGAACAATAGCAGCTTAGGAGCCAAACCTTCTGGAACTATTCCCATTGTTCATAGTTCCATGATGGTCTGATCTTCATATAAAAGAAAGACAGACCTGAACCACACATACACACACACACACACACACACACACACACATACACACACACACACACACACACACACACACACACACACACAATTTGGCTAAAAAGTGTGCCTGACTTTGGTACCATCATAATGAAACTGGTGTTCTTGGCACTTTTGCTTCTTCATTATTTCATTAAGCCTCAGGAAACATAATCATTTCAAGACACAAAACAATACAAAAACCACGTTTTTGAAGAATGCTGAGCATTGCATCTGCCATTCTGTTTTCATCAGCATCATCCTAATTCTGGTTCCTCCATCTAGTTAGGAGAATAAAAGAGTACGATAAACTACTGATGCTGGAATGAAGACCAAAAAGACGTTTGGCTCAGTCAATAAAATTGAGCTGCCATAATAGAGATCCAAAAGAATAAATAATGATCTGAAAAGGATGGAGACAGGGCTTCATGGCCTGGATATTTTTCTCAGTTCTAGTTACTGTGAGTGAAGAAGAGTATATTTATCAGTTGCAGTTAAAAATTCCCCTTTTGCCAAACACAATGTTTCTTTGGTACGCTTTACCAATGTGGTAGTATTCAAATGTGTGCTTTGTACTGGCTTTTCAAATCCACTAGCCAAAAAGTATAGCAGAATGCATGCATAATGCTGATAGCCAGAAGTAACCAGCATCCCATGGAACTAATTTCCAAAAAACACAACCAAACTTTTGATGCGAAGCCTCTTAGTGTTTTCTGTGTGCTGGAACAGTTAGATCTGACTGTGGAAAGACATAATGAAATACTCTAAAGATATGAAGGTACTTAGCCAGGCAAATGCCTTTAATCCCAGCACTCGAGGGGCAGAGGCAGGCTGATCCCTGTGAGTTAGAGGCCAGCCTGGTCTACAAGAGCTAGTTCCAGGACAGGCTCCAAAGCCACAGAGAAACCCTGTCTCAGAAAAACAAACAAACAAAAACAGATATGAAGGTACCACTATGTCTTATATTATTCCATAGCAAACACTGCCAAGAAGAGACTGTCCATGAGCCGTTTGTTTGGACTAGAGATTGCAGTCAGTGCAGTGACATAAACTCAGTTTCCAATGATGACCTGAACAATTTTATTTTTTGCTTAGAGTCTACATCACAGCAGCTCCTAAGCCTGCCAAGTCCAACCAAAAGGAAAATTAGAGCCTCAGCTGGGAAAAGGCTCAGTGCACGTGCAGGATTTTCAGCTTACATATGCTGTTAACACACAAAGATCCTTTGGGGGCTATAAAGTTGACCATTCTCTGGACATTTAATTGTGTATACCTTCACTGGTGGTCTTCCCTCTGTTTCTGTCACAAGCACACAGAATTCTTGCCTTCGAGGTGTCCATCAGCTGTTGATGAGAAGACAACATTGAGGCATTTGGACTAGAATAAACAAGTGTTTCTTAGTCCTAAATGGGACACCTGTATCATAGCTTTCCCCAAAACTCGGGTAACATTACGGAATAGCAAAGATAACTAGAAACAGAGGACAACGAAGGGGTCTTCTGGACAAGAAAGGACAACTGCACTCCTGAACTAACAGGAATCTTTTGTCATCAAAAGATCTGTATGAGATCAACTCAGTCAACACTTCAGCGTGGATGAGGAAGGAGCTCACGAGGTCCCCAGCAGTTGCGAAGCTGCCATTGGCCCATTGGCAGTTCATAGCTGCTGGAGGAAGAAAAGTTAGCTCTCTTTCGGGATGTGGCCCACGACGATGGGTTACACGTGCTTCATGGGAGCACGTTCTGCATCCGTGCTTGCATAAGTACAACAGGACCCAGTGTGCTGTGAAAGAGAATAAGAACAAGAAAAAAGAGAAAGAGAAAGTTGGGGGGGGGTAGTGGGGGATGGATAGAGTCTAAATATACTGTATGAAAATATGGAAAAAGGAATGCACTTCCATGTAAATTATTAATAAAATAAAAATTGTAATGGCAAAAGGAGTTCTTAGATGCCTACTCAAGGACGCCATGCTTTGAGGCACTAGAGGTAGAGCAGGACATAAGATGGACAGATCTCATGCCTCACAGTACTCGCATTCTGAAGCCACCACAACCTGCCAGATGAATTTTCTAATTTTATTTTTAAAGCCATGGTCTTATTGTGTGGCTGTGGCTTGCCTAAAACTCTCTTCTTTAACTCATAAAAACCTACCTGCCTCTACCTGCACTGTGCTGGGATTAAAGGTATGGGCCACCAAGAGCATGCTATTTTATTTATTTGTGTCTCATTATGTAGCCTTGAGATGCTACATAGACCAGGCTGGCATAAGCTTTACAGAAATCTACTTGCCTCTGCTTCCTGAGCACTGGGATAAAAGGCATGAAATACCATGCTAAGCTTTAGATTCTTTTTTGTAAAACATCAGTTTAAAAGTTGAGAAGCCGGAGGGAGACTCAGTCAATGTCTGCACTGTTCCATAATATAGTTGCTAGACAAACCAAGCTAGTGAGTAGTTTGACTGTGGCCGCAGTATTGCTTAACTGAACAGTTAAACACTTAATTTCATTTTAATTAAGTTTAAACAAACACCCGTGGCAAGTGATTGTTGTACTTGGGTATTGTAGTTCTTGTCTCTTTAGGTACAGTTCACACAACGGAAGCATGAGCAGCACTGAGGATGTTAAAATTCAGACCCTGGGCTGAGGGTGCTGCTTAGGGGTAGATATGACATTTGTTCTGACACCCGAGTTTCATCCTCAGAACCTCAGCCAGCACACAGAGACATAGGAAAGAGAGAGTCCGCCCCCTCATTTTAACAGAATTTGCAGATTAAAGTTTGAGAAACACTTTATTATTATTATTATTAAAAGCAGAACACACAGCAGGAAGAAAACTGTAGGGAAGTTTTGTTTTGTGGTGTTTTGTTTTAATAATAGTTTAGTAAGTGTTTTCTGAAAATTAGCAAGGAAGAAAGATGTGTACAGTGTGAGGGAGCAGGCCAGTTGGTTGCCTTAGGAAGATGATTCTGAGTTCCAGAAGTGAACACGGAACAAAGGCTTTTCTTTGAGACTCCTAGGGACTCAGAGATGAGTTTCACAGAAGTAAGGGTGGAGGAAATGGGGGGAAGGGGAGGGAGTGAGCATGTGGAGCAAAGTAGGGGGAGTCAGGGTCTCAAAGGTAACGTCACAGCTTAGGTTTTAAACAAAATGAAGTGTTTCATTGGTTCTCCTTACAAGGAAGTTTCTGGAAACAAACTCACCAACCCACCCAAAATAACATCTTTCCTTCTGGGTCCAGCTAACTCTGCATTGCTCAGACCCCTCTGCCATCTCATTGCTCATACTTGGTTGTTCTCTTTGCACTAAAATTCCTTTGTAGTGAGTGAACCCTCATTAAGGACTTAATTAACTTTTTACCTGTTCTAACTAAGGTTTCTTGAGACCAATGACATGCCGAATACTCTCCTTGATTCTGAAATCTGAACAGAGGAGACAACACCTTAACCCTGTGAAATTTTCTTTGCTGAAAGAAACAGTGAACAAATAAATGAAATTAGGTAGTGATGAATTCTACAAAGGGAATAGAGTGGTTGAAGGTGAGGATAGATGTCCATGTTCGACATGGAGTAGTTCGAAAATTGTCTCTGAGAAGATACATTGTAGGAAGAGAGAAAATATGTTTGCTTTGCTGCAATTCAAAGCTCAATACCTCTTTAGAGGTTCCTCATTGTCTCTAAATGAAGTTAATTAAAACAGCATTTATCATTATACAATTTCCATGGTCAGGAAATTTTGGCCAGTTTTTACTGAATGTTATGATTCAAGGTCTTTCACTGAAGACCGTAGCCACACCAACGTCATTGGATAGTTTCGTGGGCTAAAAATCCCAATTCCATTCTCATTCAGTGACTTCTGGCTGGAGGCTTTGGTTCCTGGCAAGTTGGATTCCTCCAGATGGGAACACAGGATACAACATGAGGTGAGTGATTCAATAAGGAAGGCAGACGAAGCAATCAAGATGTCATGTGTCTTTTTATTTTATTGATTTTTATTGAGATATACATTTTTCTCTGCTCCCCTCCCTGCCTCTTCCCTCCCCCTTCAACCCTCCCCCAAGGTCCCCATGCTCCCAATTTACTCAGGAGATCTTGTCTTTTTCTATTTCCCATGTAGATTAGATCCATGTATGTCTCTCTTAGTGTCTTCATTGTTGTCTAAGTTCTCTGGGAATGTGGTTTGTAGGCTGGTTTTCTTTTGCTTTATGTTTAAATAGCACCTATGAGTGAGTACATGTGATAATTGTCTTTCTGTGTCTGGGTTACCTCATTCAAAATAATGTTTTCTAGCTCCATCCATTTTCCTGCAAAATTCAAGATGTCGTTATTTTTTTCTACTATGTAGTATTCCATTGTGAGAAATGTCTTTTTTAATGAACTTGTTTTAGACTAGCATCCTGTGACTTATGGTATACACTACCAGTCACAGAGTATGCAAGGAAGATGTGACATCTGAGGACAGATGAGTTTTGCAGCTGCAATGGAGACTGGGTACATTCAACACCCAGCATGTTTTGTTTGACAACTACTCAGCTGTTTGTTGTTCAGTCATACTGCTAGGTCAATGCTGATCCCTCTCTCTCAGAGGCCAAAAGAAAGTCAGAAGGACGGACAGAGGAAGTAGAGAAACCAAGGGAGAAGGAAGAAGTCAGAGAGGTAAGATGGAAGGTAAAAATACAGAGCGAAGTTTCCAGTTTCTCTGTAAAACCATTTGGTTACATTATCCTAAACAGGCATCTTCAGTCAACAGGAGATTTGAGTGCAAAAAAGAATCATTAATGGCTTGTGTGGCACTTGGTACTATATAGCTTCCTCAGTATTGGGTTTATTTCTCCCACTCACTGTCACCACCGTTATCACAAGAAGGGAGTTTTGTAAAGATTTTATTTCCCCAAGGATAAGAATTACAACAAGTATTTCTTTTATAAGACTAAAGCTAGCTATAAGGCAGTTTTCATTATAAATAATTGCTTTCATTAAATCTATTTGAAGACATTGTATATTTTATGATCTGCTATCCCTTGTTCAACATCTGACATTCTTAATTCACTTAAGTTTCTGCAAAACGCCTCACACAATAAATTTCTCCTTGGCTTTAGTTCCAGGAAAAAGATTTACTCTGCAGACAAGTTTGCCTGCTTTCTTTAACAATCTGGGAAAATGGCATATCTCAATGTGTCTCTTTGTCTTTCTCTGTTTCTAGGAAATAAAAACATTATAGGCTAAGCCATCATTTTAGCTCTTTCCAGGTAATATCTATTCCTTCCAAAGATTTTCATGTGATTACCAGTCTTTTGTTTTTCATTGTTTAAAGCTATATACTGTCTCCAATCCTTTTGTAGGCAAGATTTATATTCTAATAAATGATATAATATGAGAGCTTTAGCCAAAAGAAAATGATTCCTCGCTCTGACTTGAATGCTATAGTCTGTTGCACAAAGGTATCTTGGCATGCTGAAGTGCTGAGGAAATGTGCTGCTTTAGATCTTCTCTTCATCATCCTCCTCCTCATCATCATCAGTGAACTACTGAAGATTAAAAGTTCTTAGCTGATCCCTCTAGTATCCCAAGAATGCTGTTTTTTTTGTTTTTGTTTTTTGGGTTTTTTTGTGTTTAAGTTCTTTCTAAAAACCACAAAGCTACCAAAAGATGGTTTATATTTGGACCTCCTCTGAAAATGTACTGAACTGGATGCTGTTTATTAATGTCTCCACTCAATGCTCTTTATTAAAATTATCTCCATCATTACTGCAATTTGCACACACACACACACACACACACACACACACACACACACACACACGAGAAAGAGAGAGAGATTCGGGAGAGACCTGCTGAGTGGACATGGTTTGAGGGCTGAACACTGTAAATTGGACAACCAATAGCAGAGTCATCCCTGGGAGAAGCCAGTTCTCTTTCTCCCAGTTGTTGTTCAGGGGTGGGGGATGGCAACACTCAGACTATACTCAAATCATACATCCAGATATCAGCTGCATCCCAACTTAAGTTCTGGAACTGTCTTTGTCTACCATTTGTGACTACAACAGAAGAGGCGAGATTGATTACCTATAAACAAAATTTGTTCCTGGTTCTAAAGTCCAGGGGCATGTTGTTGGAATCTGCTTGGCTTGTGTTGAGAGCCTCCTGACAGAAAGCAGAGAAGCAGCATGCCAGGGAGCGATTATACAGTGAAAGAGGAAATAAGGGGAGCCAAGGAATCTTAATGTGCTTTAGAAACTCAATCTGCTTTTGCACTAACCAATCCATCCTGCCATAATGAAAGCTTCGAACAAATCATTGATCTTTCTTAATATCTAATTCAGTTTTGAATACTTCTGCACTGTTACACGGGGGCTGAGGCCCAGGGTAAACTTTCATGGAAACAAACTCTACGCAAAACACAACAGTGTCAATGTTGCGGTCAACTTATCAACAACTCAGTCCCCTGAAACCTTATTGGTTTAGGTCATGCAAATAGGCGGGAAGAGACGGGTGCTTAAAACACACAAATGTCTTATTTCTTTGTATGATTGTAAAGACCGTGATTCGCCCAGAGAACCGAATGTCATGTTTTAGTCATCTTTTAAAATTATTTTAAATCTCTTTATGTGAGACCTACACATTGGTAGAGACCTGGAGCTGTGGGTAGAAGACAATAAAACATGTGAATCACTTGTCAGTCTGGATGTAAAAATTGATTGACACATCCTTCTTGCTTCCTGAAGTAGACAGGAGTAATTCTTGGCCCAGGAAATTTCCAATATAATGCATGGCTGCTAAAATCGTGGCTGAGTAACCTTAGCAGCAACTGCTCTGATACTGTGATTTTACAAAGTGGAGGTAGCTGAGGGGGAGAAGGGAGCAGTAGGAAGAAGTGAGTAGTGATGGGAAGAGATTTACAACCAGGAAAAAGTTGTTGCCTATAGATAAGTTAAAGACACACAAGTATTGCCTCTTATCCTATTACTGTTTTTGTAAGCTACAGTATGTGTTTCCTGTTAACAGAACAGATGTAAATATTCACGCATCCCGAGGCGGAAGTGCTGATGACACTTAGCTTCTTTTTATCTTCTGCACAGTGTGATAGACACAGAGATGTTTCAAATATTTCCCCGCTGGTATGCCCTGATAAACATGCTTCTTTTCTGATCTCATCAGTTGAAGCCATCCGCTTGAGGAAGCAAGCCTTTCCATGAGGGGGGAACAAAAAGTTTTCACTTGCTGCCTCAAGTGTACAGGTGCCAGAAAGACATCTGCAGCTTGGTGACTCCAGCGTCTCAGCCATTTATCACAAATGAAGAACTAGCCACTGGAAACAGTGGTAACAGTGGCTGTTATCTTTAGGCTGAAGGATGAGAGAGATGTACGGTGTCTGTGAAGAGGCTACTCACTGCTCTCCCTGGTTCTTCTGCCACCACCAGTTGCTCTCAGTAACTGCTTTCTTTCTCACTTTATTGTAATGGTCCCTGCCTTCTCCTGACATGACAGCTATCATGGGAACACCAACAGTCTTGGAAAGCAACGCGCCAGCTCTATGCCTTCTTAGCTACCTGTCCCCAGGAGCAGTTCTCTCTCTGTGTTCCTAGTGGCTGTAAGATGACCCCAATATGACATCCTACACCTAAGGAGTCTATACTCGTGACATGGAAGTTTCATAAATCTCGGCTGCCTAAAAGTAAAGGCTCCCAAAACAGCTCAGCTGTTACAAATTCCTTCCCTAGGCTGTTACTCACCTTTCACATGGAAGAAGAGTTGATACCACATTCAGGCTGAAACTGTCACAAGCAGTCATAGCTCCCACTTACTCTAGCAATCTTAGATTATTATTATTATTTCTTAGATTGATAGAGTAACAAAAAATAATATCTTGTTTATGCTTTCCAAAATCTATAGGCATTTCTCTCCCCTCTTTTTTTTTTACAAAGCATATAGATTTCAAATTCTAATCACTTCTTATTCCTGTTTGAATGTTTCCATATGCATGCAGCATGAACACGTTGATAGACTTCTGTATGTACTTTTCTTGTTAATTTGCTATGGTCCCGGCCAATGCACCTAGGAGAAAAACAAAACCATATTTTTACCTTGCTTCCTTATTCCTCACCTGTGAGAATTTGACCCAGATTTCCTCCTTACATATTAACTGGGTGAGATGTGAGAGATGAAAGTGTTTTATCAACCTGAAATCATGATAAAATAAATAACGAATGATGTGCTGGTACTTCCTCAAAAGTCTGTATACTGCAAGTCAAAGGCTCTTGCATCTGTTTCCATGTTCTGTTGATCCAAATGCCATGGTTATCTCTAGGAAGACCCTGTCCATTTTTTATTTATGTTGCATCCTGTCTTCTTAATCATATATGAGCATTGTATCCATTGCCTGTACAAACTAAAACTTGCTGACTTTAACTCAGAAGTCATAAGGTTTGCATTAAAATGTTGTGGTATAGTATTATATCTGCTTCACTGCTCTTGGTACATGTAAGATCTTTATCCACAAAATATAGTTCCTTAGCTCAATATACTACCTCATGAAAATTACTCAATAACTGCTTTGGACTTCTGTGAGAGCCTTCAAGGGAGAAAACATGAGTATAGCAGCGAACTCTGTAAGATGGCTTTCCACTGCCTTCTACACTCTTAAAGCAATCAAAATTCTGTCTCTCTAAATATCGAGGTACCTCATCAGTGTCATTGTTACACCATGCGTGTGGTTCTGTAATGAGCCTTGCTGCTGAATTCAGAGTTATCAGTTATCCAGGTTTAATTTAATTTTGAAAATATTCCATTAGCATCTTCTTTTGAGATTTCTTTTAAACAGGACCAAATAGTTTTAGATTCTCTCTCCTCACCTATCCCTGTTGGTAGCATGTCATGCTCTGAGGAACCTGGCTTCTGTATGTAATCATAGAGAAGAAAAAAATGCCACCTACAGGAGACAAGGTTCAGAAATGGTTTGCAGAGGCAATGAGAGCGGCATAGAGTGTCTTACTCTCATCCCTGAATAGATGTACCAGATGCACAGTAAAGGTACTAAAAAGAGTTGCTCTGTTTGGGGAGAACACAGCAACTTGGTTATGAGTGAGCAGACCTCCCAACTCTGCCAGAGGGTCTGATAACTTCACATGGTTCTGGTCATATTCATTCGTCAGTGCAGAAGTGACTTCATGTAAGGCTTTCTGTGGGCTGTGTTCCCTCAGTGATGCTGAGCACTTATACAAACTCTGCAACAGTGAAGTGGTGAAGAAAGCAGACCACACCAATATGAGGAGAGGGAGTCCAGGTGACTGTGACTTGTGGAAGAGATGGAGGATTCTGGAGCAAAAGAAAAGGTACCTGAGTCCTGATCAGCTGTTCTAGAGAAGGCAAGAAAGTCATCCATGCTATTGCTCAACAATTTAGTGACCATGAAGAAACTGTCCAAACAAGAGGTTCACACTCATAGACGAACACAAAGAGTTGACTTTTACTACATCACAACTCCACCCTTTACCCCACTGACTCTTCCCTAAAATTGTTCTCAAGTCACAGGTACCCAAAACAATACAGCAATATGTTTGCTCATTCTCTCAGCTATGAACATTATTGTGTTGCCTTCTACTGAATTTCAGATCTTACTTTCATTAAAGATTAATGAAAATTTGATATCTTTTACATGTGTCTATTGCTTGTTTTTGTTGCAAGATAAGCCGACCAGAGACCACTGTGTGGACTTATTGCCAGCTAGAGGCTCCCAGGAGAACTTGTCCAAATCATACAGCCTTATGGCCCTTGTCCTCTATGCACAAAACACATCCTGGTTGCCATACTTTATTACCAAGAAACAAAACAACAAAAGCCACAAAGCAGGATCAGTAACTTAGGGACTTTCCTGGAACTATGGAATAGGTCTTTGCTGGATTAGATCTTTGTTCTCATTTTGACAAGTGTTCAGCCTACATCCTGAGTTTCGAGATCAGAATGTTGCTTCTAACATGGCATGCACTATACTAAGGTCTAGAGTCTTTTACATTCTAAACATAAAGCAAGCCAAAGTCTAGTCAAAGAGCCCATATGTAAACAACTCTGAACACCCCCAAACAGTTGAAATTATCCTTGGAAAATCCTATTATCAGGGCTGTGTTATGGACACAGAGAGAAACAAAACTTTCTAAACCTCAAGGACTAGCTGGGCAATTGATGCTTATGAAAAAAAAATTTACTATGAATAAAAAATGAGAAGTACCTTCAGAAATCTGTGCTCAGATGTAATGTTCAAATATCATACACATATGCCTATAGTACACCTTCTTTACCACATATATTAACTTTTAACCTGTCTGTTCTCTTGAGACACTTTCTTATCTCATATTTTGGAAATGAACCTGACCTCACATTCTCCTGTAGTTGGTTCTTTTTGTTTTTAACTCTTTGCTCTTTTGGGGTCCTCCACCCAGCTCCCAAATAAATACAGAGAGACTTATTCTTACTTATGAATGCCTGGCCTTAGGATGGCTTATTTCTAGTCAGCTTTACTTAACTTAAATTATCCCATCTATCTTTTGCCCCTGATTTTACCTTACTCTATTCTATATACCTTTCTTTCCTTCTTACTCTGTGGCTGGTTGTGTGATTGGGTGACTGCCCCCTGGCATACTCTCTCCATCTCCTTTTCTCCCTCCTCCCTCATCTTTCTCTTCTTCTCATATTTATTCTCTCTGCCTGCCAGTCCCACCTATTTCTCTCTCCAGCCTAGCTGTTGGCTAGTCATCAGTTTATTAAACCAAGCAGGTATTTTAGACAGGTAAAGTAACACAGCTTCACAGAGTTAAACAAAGGCAATATAAAAGAATGCAACACGTCTTTGCATAACTAAAGAAATACTCCACAGCATAAAGAAAGGTAATTCATCTTAAACCAATATTTCACAACACTCCTCCAAGAGCTTCCCTGGATTCCATGTGAAAAAAATGTTCAGTTCTTTCCTAGGTCCTGTAGGTCCAGGTAAGAAGCCCCAGGATGCCTAGCTACATTGGGCTGAGTTGGAGTGCACTCAGCTGATTAAGCTGTATCGTATTAGAAATGTCCTACTTAGCTCATTCTGAAAATCAGAATGACAGTACTTACCCCATTGGTTGCTGTAATGATTCATTACTTGAAGTCAGGTAAATCAGATAACTCAAGAGAGTGCTCACAGAGTGTATGCTATCGCCAAAGTTTCTATGTCAGGGTCTGAGAGAGTAGGTTATTACAAATGTTGATTTTGTTTCTAAGTCTCTAGTTTTCTTTTTAGGGAGCAAGTGTTCTCAAATTTTAGCAGTCACTTGGAAATCTTGCTAATTCACACATAGATGGGTCCCAATCCCAGATCTTTAGGTTTCGATTTGTCCAAATAATTCCCATCCCCACTAATTTTTAAGGAATGTTGGTGTTGCTTGAGGGCCATACACTGAGAATCACTATTACAGAATATACACTTTGCTAAAAAATTTTTTTTCCTTTGGGTAAAGCAAACCCTTTTCTTCCAAATCAGACAAGATCAGATTAAACTAAGTAAATGTCTTTGTGATATATTTCAAATCACTTATCAGAATTTATAAGCGAAAATGTACTTTTTTAAGACTAGGGTAGCATGTGATCTCCTTGGGTAGGGAACTTGAGAAGAATTGAAACATAGAGCAAAATGACAACGTGGCCGGAATTTATTCTTTAGAAGCAAATGCCACTCAATCTTGCCCTTCAACTTTTGGTATCAATTATGGTTTGTTTTATACCTATTGTTTTATTTACAAAACCGAAATAAAAAGTTAAAACTGTTTTGGGAACTGTGAGTTTGTAGAGCAGATGGGTCACAGGCCTGGCGGCCTTGTCGTCACTTTCCTTAAAGTACCAGCTGCAAGAACTTCTGAGATCACAGGAGAAGGAAAATCTTGTCCTCTTAATGGAAAATGAAAATCCTCAAGGCATTTATGAGAGTTGGAAAGGAAGTGGCTTTTCATGATATGGAGAAGAAGTACATGAGGCAGGCACCCAAAACTCCGAGCCTGCTTTCCATCAAGTTACACACAGAGGAGGGACACAGACATGCCAGAGTGTCTGTATTGGATACAGATGTCCTAGAAATGAGTAAGTTTATTCTGTTCAACTGCCATGGCAACACCAGCTGTTTATGAAATCATGCAGGAGAGTGAGGAGGGTGACATGTTCAGAGGTGGATTTACAGTGGTTTTTACAAACCTCATTATTTCCAAAGACGAGCAAGATGAAAGCAGCCTGCTTACAAAAGCAGACTCCGCAATTAGACCTACCATCCTCCACTCCTCAAACACCATGTTGGCAATATCTGAGAGCCAGCCAGAGAACTGAAGCAATTACCAGAGTGTCCAAGAAAAGCCTCCTTTGATTCAATCAAGTGTCTGCTTTCATAGGGAGACGTAGCTTACCCAAATGGAATTGAATCATTTCCTTATCAACAATGATGGGCTCAGACTTCTGGTTTTCAAATGACATCTGGCTAGCAGCTACTGAGAGCCTCTCTTAAGAGGCTCTGAAGTTTGCCTCACTTTTGGTAAAATTCTTGCTAAATATTGATTTATTAAAAAGGAAAAATTGATTAATCAATTGAGCAAATCATAAAGATCATAGTAGCTCTGAAAACCATAACTTATTTCAAATATTTCTATTATTTGAGGAAGAATTAAATAATGTATAAAATTTCAGAAAATGGCTATAGTGTCTTGTGTGACCAAGAAAAGGAAGAAAAATATCAATCAGAATATTGTCCTCCTAGAATTTTTTTTTTGCATGGACATGCCACCTGAGCCACTAAGTGTTTTTGGATGTTTGGTAGCATATCCACACCTAAATTCATTGGAGACTGAGAATCCTATCCTTTTCAGAATACTTTTAATACAATGAGAAGGCATATTGAAGAATACAGTGCAAAGACTGAAGCCAAGGATGGATCAATATGAACAGATAGTCAACAGATCCAGTCTACATTAAGTGACGGTTGATTTTCTATGTCATCTGGACTGACTCATAAGATGTTCGAATGGTTAGGAAGGCATAATTTCTGGGTGTGTCTGTATAAACACTTTAGCATTTGGCCAGTAGGCGAGTAAAGCTAAAAAGTTGGCAGTGTAGGTTGGCATCCTCTTCGGCCGGGACATCCTCTCTGCCAGTGAACACAGAGCTCTTGTTTCTTGGGATTTGAAGTTCCAATACTTGTACCTTCTTGTGCCTCTGATCCTAAACTTGGACATATACCCTTAGTTTTCTTGGTCTTCATGGCTTCATGTGCAGGCTGAATCTCATCACTGTCCTTTCTTATTCTCTTTCAGAAAGTAATTCTTGACTTTGGGCTCTCTATGATGATGGCAGCCAAGTCGTAAGCACCTCTTCTGTGTCATGCATAATTTATTGCCCTGGCTATTTATTTATTTTGTAAACTTGAAATAGCTACAGTCATTTTTGTAAAAAAAAAAAAAAAAAGACTCTCAATTTAGAAAATTCTCCTACAGATTGGCAAATGAGAAAAGTGTGTGGTAAATGGTCTTGAGTGACTGATATGGAAGGGCACATTTGAATGTAATTGGCCCCCATAAGCTCTTAGAGAGTGATACTATTAGAAGGAGTGGCTTTGTGTTAGAGTACGGATGGCCTTGTTTGAGGGAGAATGTCACTATGGGGGTAGGCTTTTTGAGGTCTCATATATGCCCAAGCCATGTTCAGTGCCACAGTCTACTTCCTGTTGCTTTTTGATCAAGATGAAGCCAGAACCATGTCAACCTGCATGCTGCCATGCTCTCTGGCATGATGATAGTGGACTGAATCTCTGAAGCTAAGCAAGGCACCCAATTAAATATTTTCCTTCTATAAGTTGCCGTGGTCATGATGTCTTTTCACAGTAATAAAAGCCCTAACTAAGACAGTGGTGCCACCCTGGGCAGGTGGTCCTGGGATATATAAGAAAGCAGGCTAAGCAAACCATGAGGAGTAAATCAATAAGAAGCACTCCTCCATGGCCCTTGTATCAACTCCTGCCTCCAGGTTCCTATTCTGTTTGAGTTCCTGCCCTGTCCTCCCTCAGTGATGAACTGTGATCAGGACATGTAAGATGAAATGAACCCAGCTCCTATTCAATAGTAGAGCAAGAGAAACATAGATTGATTAATAAATGGACTTAATAAAATAAAATTACTACTTTTGGGAAATCTCGGGTTTTCCCCTTAATATATCCAACTGAGGCTAACCCATATTACAGAAGGTTATGTGGCTTATATAAAGACAACAAACTATACATGGTAAGAACTTCCATAGTATGTCTTCAAAGCTATAGTACCTCTAGACTAGTATTTGACCAAAAAAATGGATACTATGATTAGACACTTTGACACATTTGTCACTATAGAAGGCTTAAGAATTTACTATTTAAACATAAGTATAGATAGAATAGAGGAAATCAAAAGCTTTGGAAACAAGAAATGGTAAGAGAACAGTGAGCAGATTCTAGGGTCTGGGTAGAGTTGGGTAGATGAGAAACTTAAAAGAAACAGTGAACTTGAACCAGAAGACAGAAACCCCAAGAAGGGGTCCAGAAATACAGATTCCCAGGCCCACTCTCAATTTCCCTCTATTCTCCAAGTAGAAATTTCTGTGATCTTAGCCTAAGGAAAACCAACAGGAAAAGGATTCCTGAGAGACTGGGCATAGTGGCACATGCTTTTAATTCCAACACTTAGGAGGCAGAAACAGGCAGATCTTTGTGAGTTTGAGGTCAGTCTGGCCTAATTAGTGAAATACAGGCTACCTATGGGTTACACAGTGAACACTTGTCTCAAAAATTAAGAATAAAATCAACGTTAGAAATTAGAGAGATGACTTAGTGGGTAAGAGCACTTGTTGCTTTTGCAGAAGGCCCAGGTTTGGTTCCTAGCACCCATGTGGGATGGCCCACAAGCATTGCTAGTTATAGTTACAGGGGATTGGACTCCCTCTTCCAAACTTTGCCAGCACCAGACACGCATGAGGTACACATACGTACATGTAGGAAAATACTTATTCTTATAAAATAAATAAATCTTCTTTTAAAAAGGGAGTTGTGGGAATGTCACATGGAGAAAGATAAACAACCACAAAGGCCTACACCAGCAGCCTGGTATGACACACAAGTGTTTAAGGTGTGATTAAATACATTTAAGCACCATCCTAAAACCTCAGAAGAACAACAAAGCTTCTTTAAAAATTATTCACAATTATAGTCATAGAAAACATGATATTAATGGAAAATACAAAATGACAGAGGAGACAGAAAAAAACAGAACGCAAGTGCATAAATAGTAAATGGATTGAATAGGTGATCAATGTAAGGAGGTTAGCAATACAATCAGTTGAAAACCTCTTCTGCTGGAGAAAATAAATGACAACTGATCAAGTGAAAGATGATGTGCTATAAATGAGAACCGGGAAGGAGCTCCCCCACACAAGCAATAATCAAAGCTATGTTTGAAAAATACATTTCTGTGTTGATAAACTTAAAGGAACTTGAGTTTTAAAACTTAAGAGTGAAAATCTGAAAAGGTTACTAGATTCTTGGAGGGAGGAAATCAAGACAAACTACACCCATTCTCTGCCAGAAGCTTTGGATTTCAAAGATAAAGACAAATTTATAAGCTTCTATGATAGGTTGAGTAAAATTTGCCTTGGCAACCATTAACAGTTTGCTCCTCTGTAACTCCAAGTGCACGAGAACCTTGGCTTCACATAAAGAGAAATATGCACTTTACAAGGTTGAGTTTTCAACAAAAAGATTGCAAAATCCACCTGTTCAAAAAACTATATCTACACTTGGATTAGCTTGAATTGAATGAAAGAATGGTCAAACTTTACATCTAACATAAATTTCACATTTAATTTTGTCTATAATGTGCTCCACCACACCTGTATGGCTTATTATTTGATCTCATGCTCTACAGACCACTGGGCAAAGTGGTAAAAAGCAATGTGATCTGGTACTTGACTCAAGCTCATGTTACCATGCCTTCCCTCCCATAATGGACTGTGACTCTCAAATTATGAGCCAACATAAAGCCTTCCTCTCTTACATTGCTTATTTTCAGGTATTTAACTGTAGTGCTAAAAAACAATTAACTAAGATAGAGGTACCGAGAACAGGATTAGTGTTGTGATAAATCTGACCATGCCATTTCTAGGCTTTTGGAACTTGTTTCTTTCAGAGTAATGAAGAAGAGCTAGGAATTATGGCGTAGAATAGCCCAAGAATATCGTAACCAGAGTGTGGAAGTCAAGAAGGCAAATATAAAGAGAGTAAAGATATTCATGAAGCTTCAAAAGAGAACAGTGATGATATATTGATTGATTAATGATTGATGATAGGGTGACCTTTTTTTGTAAATTTGACTGAGTTTGGATTGTAAAACATTATTCTAAGTTACTCAATAAAAGAAATTTCAGGATAGGACACTCAAGGAGTAGCCTGGTTATTTCTTATTCCTGTTAGTTAATGAGAGAGGGGGACGAAGAGCAAAAATATATTTAAAAATTTGCAGTTTGGCAAAGAAAGGAATACTGGAATGTTCAAAGTTGCAGACAAGGTGGGTGCAAAGAACAGCTGCAGTTGTTGAAAAGATGAACAAATCGTTCCCTTTGCACTGGGACAATAGAAACTATTTCCCTGATGCACCAAATTCATTTCCAAGGAAGGAACCTGAACTGAGAATCCTACTTACTCTAAAACAGCGGTTCTCAACCTTCCTATGCTGTGACCATTTAATGCGCTGGTGCCCAGCCATAAAGTTATTTTCATTGATGCCTCATTACTGCTATTTTGCTACTGGTATGAATTGTAATGTAAGTATCTGATATGCAAAATACCTGATATGTGGCTCCTAAAGGGGTGGAGAGCCATAGGTTAAGAACCACTACTCTAAAACAACTGCCTGGGGTAATCTTTCTCAGGTTTAGTCATCGACCCACACAGAAGTTGTTGCAGCTGTCTTAGGAGACCACGATTCATTTGTCTAGACAATGGAGCAGTATCGTTTACATGCTGGTTTTTCAGAGATGAAAAATGTAAAAGTTATGGGGTTATGGAGACTTACCCCAGGCTAGAAAGCCTCCGAAACCATGCAAGCTGAGGCACAGGCAGATTCTCTTTAGGGAAATACTGAAAGGTCATGCGTGAAGCCATGACTGTGAAGCCTAACTTACAATGGAAATCTAAGAATTTAGAGAGCCGGGATCATGGTATCCCCACCAAGAAAAGATATCAGCACAATGCGGAGGCCACTCTTGGCAGAGATTTTATGTACTGTAGGTGGCAGAGCTAAAGGGGGTGAATGTACCTAAGGGTATTTGAGCCCAGATTACTTAATGATAAGTTCCAGATTTCACATGGGGCCTTGCAGATTTGGGTATTTACCATGTTGAAATTCACTCTTGCTTTCAATTAATATTTCCATTCTATAACTTCCATTTGATACCTAACGTTGGCTTTCAACTTGAAACGATCTAGAATCACCCAGGGAACAAATTTCCGGACACATATATGATGGAGTTCCTAAAACAGGCTAATTGAGGTAGGAATACCTATTCTGAATATGGATGGCATCATTCCATGGGCCAGGTCCCAGAATTCATTTAAAAAAAATGGCAAAAGGTGTGTACAAGCATTCAACTTTTTCTGCTTCCTGGCTGCGGATGTGATGAGATCAGCCACATGTTCCTGCCACCATGTCTGCCCCATCAAGAAAGACTGTAACCTCCAACTATGTGCCAAATAAATCTTCCTTCCCTAAGTTGTTTTTTTTTTTTAGGTATTTTAACATAGCAACAAGAAAATTAATGTATGTGTCCTCATCCCAGAGTTCTGAATTGGATTGTTCTTTCTTTGATGGTTAAGAGATTGTCTGAGTTTCCCTAAGCCCTCTGAATATGGACTTCACTTCTGAACAATGTTAGAACTTTTACAACTTGGGAGAATTGGAGAAACTGATTAAATCACTTTGCATTGTTAGACTAATGTAAAACACAGGCCATGGTGAAACGTTATAAACTAAAAAGTGAAGTGTTTGGGTGGCAAGAGCAAGAATCAAGTTGGCAAGTCTGAAGTCAGTGGCAAGAACTGGACTCTTGTGATAGTTGCTCTTCATTGCCTGGATTTAGAGTCACCTATGAGATTCATCTCTAGGGTATGTTAGGGAAGATGTTTCCACAGGGGTTTAGCTGAAGAAGGAAAACCCACACTGAATGTGGATGACGGTATCCCATGCACTAGGATACTAGAGTAAATTAAAGGAGGGAGAAAGTCTAAGTCAAAAGGAGTACATTCATCACACTCTGCTTCTTACATCACACACAAAGCAGCCAGCTGACTCGTCCTTTTGCCTTTTCTGCTATGACTGGTGATTCACCTCAAACCATGAGCAACATTAAATGCTTTCTCCCTCAAGTTGCTTGTCATCAGATATCTTGCCACAGCAATAAGAAATATAACTATACCAAGAACAGCTATCTCTTGAGTAGGTAAGAGATTGAATCAGCAGAATACTGGAAAATTGCTTCTTTTACTTATAAAAGCAAAACTATATCTGTAGTATATTGTCAGATGGCATCTCAAGTTATTTAAATGAAAAATTTTGGTCTCACAAAATTTAATATGAAGGTAAGTACGGTAAGTGTTTATCAACTAGAAAAATAATAAATGTACTCCGAGGTTAATATTATCTCTCAGTAAATAACCTTTTATAATTTTTTCATATAGGATAAAGGTATTCTGTTGATCAAAATTAATTTATTGTATATCATTTCAACTATTTTTTTCTTTAAAATCATGGAAATGTTTTACTAAACAACACAAATTAAGAGCTACATATTCTTAATGCTTAGAGATAAATTTTGTAAGTATTTCTACTTTATCTATGATGAACATACAAATTTTATTTACTTTCATTTAGTATGAACATGTATATTTCGAATCAGACTAAAATAGTTTTTAAAAAATCAAGCATATACAAGTATGTTGCACACTTCAACACCACTGCATAAATTCATAGTAAGACATAGAAAAATATACACAATGGGTTAGTAGTACTATCTCCTAGATGGGGAAACAAGATATTTTCTTCATTATTGCAATATTTTAGACATGTTGACAGCAATCATGATTTAGATTTATAAGACCATATAAGAAGAAAACTTGGAAGCAATTTAAAAATGATGTTCTGTGCTGTGCACAGAGAACTACATAAAAGAAAAGGCCACGTGTTTCACTGAGGAGTTTTATGACCCAATAATAATAAAAATCATACTCATAATAGCAACAGTTACAAGAGGTAACTTTTATGTGAAGGATATTATATGTTCAGGACCGTCTGAACTTTTATAGTCTTACTCTTATTTTGCTTCAGAAACAACCTCATGAGGCGAGGTATACTAAGATGATGACAACCATTGTATATGTGGGAATGAAGGTTAAAAGGAAGACATTGGAAGTAAATAACATGTCAATCAGCTACGGGAAAGGTAGATCAATGTTAAGGCTAAAATTATGGTTCCAAACCAAAAAGAAACAAATGGAAATAAAAGAAATATAGACAATACACACTCACATCCAATTCAGAGCAAGAGTTGCTCCCAAAGATATGGTCCATCTTTCAACAGAGATGTGCCCAAGACATGAACCAAGTTTTGTTGACACTTGAAAATGCTTTATACCTGCTCACTAACTCCATATGTAAGTGATGCTAGCTTCCTAGGATGGAGCAGGGAGGGCCTTAGACTTCCCACAGGGCAGGCTACCCTGCCCTCTCTTAAGGATGCAGGGGGAGGGAGGAGGATTAGTGGGGGATCAGGAGGGGACTGGGAGAAGAGGAGGAAGTGTTAATTTTTGAATGAAAAAAATTTAAAAAAAAGAAGAAGACTGAGTTGTAGGGTGGAAGGGGAAAGCAATGAAAGAGATAGATTGATAGGAGGAGCCATCATGGAGTGAGGGAGAAATGTAGTGTTTGAGAAATTCTCAGAAATCCACAAGGATGACTCAAACTAAGACTCCTAGCAATAGTGGAGAGTGTATCTGAAAGGGTCTTCCCCTTTAATCAGATTAGTGTCTACCCTATTTGCCATCATGGAACCTACATCCAATAACTTATGGAAGCAGATGCAGTGGTCCACAGCCAAGCACTAGAATGAGTTCCTGGAGTTCAGTTGAAGAGAGGGAGAAGGAATCATATGAGCAAGAAGCGGGGGATCAAGATCATGATGTGGAAAACCACAGAGACAACTCACCTAAGATAGTGGGAGCTTAAAGACACTGGACTGATAGCTGGAGAGCCTGCATAAGACTCAACTAGACCCTTATAATGTGGGTGATAGTTATGTGACTTGATCAGTTGGTGGAGAGGAGGGCTCTGGCAGTCACACCAGGACATATCCCAGGTGCATGAGCTGACCCTTTGGAGCCCATTCTCTATCGTGGGATTCCTTGCTCAGCCTTGATATGGAGGGAAGGGCTTTATCCTGCCTCAAGTTGGTATCCAAGATATCCAAGACAATCTTGACTCCTCAAGGAAAGTCTTACCCCTCTGAGGAGTGAATGGGAGATGGGAAAGGGGGAGGTGGGCGTAGTAAGGAGGTTGCTTGTTTCCCAGCTGCCTGACAGCTCAGACCCAAAATAACCACACAGAAACTATATTAATTAAATCACTGCTTGGCTCATTAGCTCTATCTTCTTATTGGCTAATTCTTACATCTTAATTTAACCCATTTCTAGTAATCTATGTATTGCCATGTGGTTGTGACTTACTGGGTAAAGTTCCCAGTGTCTGTCTCCGGTGGACTACATGGCTTCTCCTTGACTCTGCCTCCTTTCTCCCAGCATTCAGTTTAGTTTTCCCTACCTACCTAAGTTCTTCCCTATCAACAGGCTAAGGCAGTTTCTTTATTCACCAGTGGTATTCACAGCAAACAGAGGGAAATTCTACATCAGGTGGGAGCAGGAGAACGGGAGGGAGTGGGGACTGGGGTTGGTATGTAAATGAATTGTAGATGTTTTTAATAAAAATATGGAAAAAGGGTGTTGGGAGAATATTTCTCAAAATGGAGATTATCAATGAAATATCTAGTTTACTTGTTTCATTCTATATATGTCAGGACTCTAACCATTTTAATGATAAGATTACAGATCAATAAAAAAAAAAGCTGAGAAGGATAAGTATAGGTGAAAAGTCAGCTGATTGAGAGCCAGTAGTCCGTCAATCTGTGAAGACACATGTGACTATCTGTCAAAGTGAGACCATCACAGCAAAACTCATGGCAAGCTTGTAGGAACAATGGCAATCTCACAACCTATGCTGGGGTTCTGCCACTGACTTTCAATGCTCATATCAATTCATTTTTGGATAACTGTCTGGTAATCAACTTTTACCTGAGCACAGACACAATACACACCAGAATGCTATCCCTCTGGTCCTCTACCTATGAATATACACTTTCCCTTTTTTCTGCATCCTCTACCACCCTCAACATCACATGGGCTTTTCCATTAGCACTATGCTGTTCTGGACCACCCTCAGCTGTTCTGGACCACCCTCAGCATCACATGGGCTATTCCATTAGCGCTATGCTGTTCTGGACCACCCTCAACTGTTCTGGACCACCCTCAGCATTTTACAGTAGAACTACGCTGTTCTGGACCACGATTGGCATCACATGGGCTTTTCTATTAGAACTATACTGCTCTGGACCATTCTCAGCATCACATGGACTTTTCCAGTAAAACCACACTGTTCTGGAGAAAGGTATTCTCAGTGGCAAACCCTATCTGAACTTTCGTCTAGAAGGCAAAGCAGTTTATGTTCCTGTCTTGATGTATTATCTGTTGATGTCCTCCTCTATCTGCCAGGCACATTGCTGTGAGTTCCATCCCTCACTGTAGCCGTTGTGCTGTCTCTGCTTATGTCTCTGTTCTAAGAAAAAGAAAGACCGCAGGCAAAATCATTTAATTGACAATGCAAAGTCAGAGAATGGGACATTATTCAAAAAATTCAAACCAACTGTGAATTAGCTGCTTAACAAAATCTACAAGCAAGCAACCTATTTTAAGTGACACTAGCCAGGCACAGAAAGATAAAGACTTCATGAATGCACACTAGCAACTAAAATGTTGATTTCATAGAAGTACATAGTATAATATTGGTTACCAAAGACTGTGGTAGTCAGGAAGGAAATAGACTAGAGACAATTGGCATACTTAGATATGAATAACAAATTCTTGTGTCCTAGTGCATAGGAGAATGACTACTTTCCAATGAAAATGGTTTATATATTTCAAAATAAGTCAAAAAGTAATTTGAATATTTTTACCACAAGATCATGATAATATTTGAGGTAATAGGTATGGTAAACATTCACAACTGTTATAAGTTATTTCTAAATGACTTTTTAAAAATAAAATGTAAAATATTCACTTGATATATCTTGCTCTGTGAGGCAATTGATGATACTTCAGCTTTTTTCTACTGCGTATCTGGTACTAGGGCATGGCAGTCAATTTAGTTGTGTAAACTCTCAGACACATATGAACCAGCTCAAATTTGAAATGGCCAAACTTTCAAAAATGGAATTTCTCTAATGTAGGAGATAGAAGGTGATTGTGGCTATATGATGGAAATTGTTGCAAATTCTTTGAATTTCTACTTCCTGACTTACCAAACTTGGTTCTCTCTTGATCAAACTGTCATATGTTGTGGTAATCTATGCCGTATCTACTGCCACACTCATAGTGTATAACACATTTATCTTTCCATCATCATATGTGTCTAGCTCAAGATGTCTGGATCAATCAAACAATAGATGTCATGAAGTTCACATTGCTGGCCATTCAGTCTTATTACTGTTCTAGCCATTTGCATTTTCTTTATGAGTTTGTGGTTTTCTTTTGATTGATGCCAATTTTCAGCAATGGAGTACTTGAAGATTTCAGTTTTTCTACCAGTTTGCAAGAGAACATCATTGATATGAATATTCACCACCTGACTGTGTTACAGCCATCAAGCTTCAAATAAAAGTTTATTTGTGTCATAGTTAATAAAACTTTAACCTTAGTTCAGCCAGACATGTATTCAAAACCTGACTCTACCATTCATTTCTTAAAAACCAGACTTAGATGGTCCAGCACACTTTTAATCCCAGCACTTGGGAGGAAGAGACAGGCAGAGCTCAGTGAGTTCAAGGTCAGCCTGATAGGCTCAAAACCTACAGAGACACCCTGTCTCAAAAAACCAAAAACCAAAACAACAACAACAACAAAATAGACTTAGCAAATTCTCATTGGTAAAGAGTAGATAATAAGGTTCGTGTCTTGGACTGCCTATAGAGAAAACTGCCTATAAAGAAATATAAAAGCAGTATACAATTTGTTTTCAACACAAAGTAGCTTTATGTATTTTTAGCCTAGATTTCAATTCAATAAATTAACTTTAACAATCAACAAACCAAAACTGAAAAAAAAACAGCTCAATGTTTAATTACTTCTTATACAAGCATGAGGACTTGTATGGTTCCTCAGCATCCATGCAAAAATTATGGTGTAACTCTAGTGCTAGGGAGCAAAGGCAGGCAGATCTCAGGGCTCACTGGCTAACCAGTCTAACTGAAATGGCAATTTCCATGTTCAGTTAGAGAGACTTTATCTCAAAATACAAAGTGAACAGCAGTAGAAATAGATATTCTAATGTCAACCTCTTTACATATGCGTGCGTGTATGAGCATACCTGCACACACATACACATACATGTTTATTCCACAAATACACATGTACACAAAAAACATGAAACTACAAAACTTGGAGTGAACGCATTAAAACTCATCATGGGTAACTTTTTCCTTTAAATGCAAGATGATAAATTGTATGGATTTTAAGAAGCAACGAATGCCCTGTAGATACATTGCTAAATAACCAATGATGGCATGCGAAGCTGAATAGCATGAGGCATAGTTGCTGCAGAAGGTCTATCAATAGCTCTTATAGTGATGTCGGGCCCCACCCAACCCCCTTTTAAGCCACATATGCTCAATTTCCTATGTGTATACCCTAGAGAGATGAGCAGATGCCATTTTCACAGAGAAGCCAAGAGGTCAAGAGGTGTGAATGTTACTACCAAGCAATAAAATCCAACAGGAAAGCTACAAGCCTTGGTGTTACCTGTCAGTTCCCAGGGGTCATATACCCATGACTCCTGAAGACATGGGTTTAATCATCACAAATGAAAATGAAGGAGATGTCCAGAAGGAGGCTGATTGACCTTAAAATGTGTGGTTCTTTTATTGTGCTTACCTCTCTAATTGGTGTCCTTTCTGTCTGAAGTCATGACAGCAACAGCGAGTGTAAAATACTCAGAGCTTCCTCTGAGTAGCTCTGTGTGTCACATGCTCGCCTGTGTCCCCAGAGTTTATTTCAGTGTCTCCAACCAGGAAACTTCACACCGTGTTTCCGTCACTCCTCCCTTCCTGCTCTAGCTTTATGATGTGTCAACTAACTTGGCGAGGCTGAAGCGCGGAGTCTGGAATTCTCTCCCTATAATGTGTCTGGGTGAGAAATTCTTCTATGAGGGTTGGAGGAAGGAAGAAAAGACGCAGGCAGCTGGTGGTCTCCAGACTTCTCCCAAGGGTTTAGCCAAAGAGGTTCTGTTGAAAGGGACTTTTCATTTGCAATTAAAATCTTTAATCAGATGACTTATGGTGAATTATGGTAGCGAGAAACCAGTCTAACCTTGGGCAGGCCTGACTTAAGCAGCTGGAATCCTTGGATAGAAACGTGGGGGTTTCCATGAGCTCAGAGACCCCAGTGAGCAGCAGAGTCTAGAACTGTCCCTTTTGTCGGGCAGAATCCCTCTTGATTGCCCATCTCTGGACAACAGCATGACCCTGTACTCCAGCCCGGGGTACTCCAGCCAGTTTGTGTTCTGTCCTTTCTATCTGCCTATCCTGTGCTCACCTACCAGCTACACAATCACAAAAGAAATACCTCGATAGATCCTTGAAAAGGGCGGAGAATTCCTTCCCTGGGTTGCCAGAAGAAAACAAGGCAAGTTCACAGCTTTATTTTAATTCACTGAGACCCATTTTGGATTCTGCTTTCTAAAATCCAGAATAAAATGTACATTTTAATACCTTCATAGTAACTTATTACCGCATCAAAAAGGAACTGTTGTATTGTCCCTTGGGAGCTCATAGAAAATAAAATTTCGAAACCAATACATGACATTTTTCCATTTGTTTTATAAAAAAAATAATTGTATCATCAGAGTTTGCCTTTTAAAAGGTTTAATTTTTACTTCTGTGTTTTTAATATTTATTGTATTTTTAATGATGTGTGAGGTGGGGGCTATGTGTGTGAGTATGTGTGTGTAAGAGCATAGTTGTCCTAGAAGGATTTGAATCCCACTGGAGCTGGAGATGCAGGTGATTCCGAGCCTCCCACTTCGAGTTCTAGGAACTAGACTGAAGCCTTCTATAAGGGCAGTTCGTAGTCTTACTACTGAGTTACCTCTCCAGCCCCTTAGCATTTGTTCTGAAACCAAGTTTCAGAAATTTACAAGCATAGACTAGAACAAATAGGTACCACATATAATATATCCAGATTCACCAATTTTAACATTTTGTTGTGTTTCTCTCTATATATAAATATATATATATATGAGAATAACTGGGTACATAAATTTATTATTGAAAGATTATATCATTAAATGTTAGAAGGGTATCTATCACAGAATAAATCCAATCTCACATATTTAATGGCATTACATTGTAGTCCTCTCCTTTTTCTTGTTTTAACATGGACATGTGAAGACCTCATGAGACAATTTCCTTATTTGCTATTCAGCATGTAGAAGATGCTGTCCCAGTAACTGTTACTTTGGATGTATGTGCTTGCTTTAGACATCCTTATTCTATAGTCTCATGTTGGAGGTTGTGGTGGTTTGGGTGGGTATGGCCTCCATAAACTCATATGTTTGAATGCTTGGCCCATAGGCAGTGACACTATTAGGAGACATGGTCTCATTGGAGTAGGTGTGACATTGTTGGAGGAAATGTGTCACAATGGAGGCAAATGTTGAGGTCTCAGGTGCTCAAGCTATGCCCAATGTGGCATGCAGTTCACTTACTGTTGCCTGTGGATCAAGATGTAGGACTCTTAGCTACCTCTCCAGCACCTGTGTGCTGCCATGCTTCCCATTGTAATGATAATTGATTAAACCCCTGAACCTGGAAATCAGTCCCAATTAAATGTTTTCCTTTAGAAGAGTTGCCCTGGTCATGGTGTCTCTTCACAGCAACAGAAACCCTAACTAAGACAGAGGTCCTCCTCATTGCTGAGTTTTTCTTGAGACCTGATCCCTGTCTCCCACAATATTTATGGGCTTTCTGCCACCCCTGTTAGAGTGCTGTCCCTTGAGAATATAAACCGTGAACTCATTGGCCACATCATCTTCGCAGGACAGAACCAAACACAGAGCATGCGCTCTTCGGCTGTCAGTTGATAGAATTGGTGTGAAAAGACAAAGTATAGAATATAAAGTTTCTTTTTAGGCTTATAATTATAGGATCCTAAAATGAAAATTTCAAATTCAAAAGATCACACACTCCTCATTAGTAACTCCTTATTTTGCTATTGTGTAACTAAGGTGATTAATTCATGAAATGGGTGCAGTTATGTTTTTCTACTCATTGTGTAAAGATATAGTTTGTGACATTAATAATGCAAAGTGATGCAGACAGTCACAAAGTAGCTTCCCGTGTTATTGAACAGTATAAACTGGAGTGTTGTTGTAAATTTACTTGTAACTAGCCAGCGTGATCTTCCCTTAAAAAGCACCAAGAAGCTGGAAGAAAAAAAGGAAAGAAGACATTTAAGCAGCCCATGGTGATTCTCTATCCAACAGGAAAGCAGAGAAATGGAAGTGAGGGAACAGTGCCCTGAGTACTTGGCAGAATGAGCAAGTATCTCTTTACCAGCGGTGACCTTACATCAGGGTAGTTTAAGCTTTGCAATAACAAAGGAGGTCTGTAGAACGGATTTTTAAAAATGATCTAACTAGGTTGTGTCTACAAGAATTTCATTTCCAATACAAAGGTAAAAATTGAAAAGAAGAGGAAAAGACAAAATCAAGAGCAAATAAGTAAACAGGAGAGGGTAAAACAGTTATTAAAATTTCAAAGTTTACAGAATACAAAAATACACGTTAATAAATGTTAATACAGAAAGAGGACATAAACACTTAAAACCTTTGTATACATGATAGCAGACCTTCTAAAGATATTAAACACAAATTAATAAATTACAGAAAAAGATAGGTAATTCTATAATAACAGCTGGAGGTGTCAACATCCAGCTGTTAGTTACAGAACAATCAGACAGGAAAGGACAAAGAGAGAAATCGAGAGCTCAATGTCACTATAAACCAGCTAGATCTAACAGAGTATCATTACACTAGTAACAGAATACACATTCTCAAATGTACTGGGACTTGAGGAACTTGAACCTTGTACATTGTTGGTGGGAATGGTAAGTGGTATAGCCGCTGTGGAGAACAGAAAAAACAGAACGACGGAGCTTCAAAAAGATTATAATGAAATTACTGTAGTATCCAACAATTTCACTGCTGGAACTAACTACACAACCGAAAGTAGAGTCTTAATGAGATTTGAACACACCCTTGTTTATAGCAGTATTATTCATAATAGCTAAAACATGGAGGCAAACCAATCATCCATCAATGTGTGAATGAATCACCAAAATGCAGCATACACCTACAATGGAATATTATTTTGCCTTGTGATGGAATACAATGCTGAGCTTTGCTATAACATGAAACAACTTTAGGGAACTTATGATATGTGAAATAAGCCAGCTACAAAATGACAAATACTATATAATTTCTTTTATATGGGTACTTAGAGTAGTCAAAAATCATAAAACTGGAAAGCAGAATGATTGCTGCCAGCGTCTGGAAAGAGAGGGAAATGGAGAGTTATTGTTTCATGGGTATAGAATTTCAGTTTTGCAAGATGAAATGAGTTCTGCAGATGGATGGTGGTGTGAGTTTCACAGGAATATGCATGCAGTTAGTGCTACAGAACTGAACACTTAAAGATGACCAGAATGGTAAATTTTATACTATGTGTATTTCAACACATTTTTATTATAAAATAAAATCAATAGTAAAGTATCCACTAGTGGCCTTCCTTCAAAAGATAATACTATCCTCTTTTTTAACTTTCTATACCAAGGTAACCAACAGCTGAAACCACAGGGCATATTGTGTACCACAGCACGGCACAGTTTAGTTAAATAGAAAAATGTCTACAAAGTCATCCGTGGGAATACACACTTCTAGAAGTGAAAGATGCCAGTTGAGCCCTCCCTTGGGTTTTCTCTTCAGACTGTTCTGAGCCATCCTTGCCTTGCATCACTAATTTCTAAGCTACAACAGAGGCCTAATTATGTTCTCCCAACTGGGCAACTTGTGTGGAATTGGATGAAGTTGAAAAAAGAATGTCAGCGAACACATTAATTCTTGAAAATCTTCAAAACTAAATGGGCTGTAAAAGACCACATGCATGTCTTCTTTGGTTTCCAAACCACAATAGATGTACTGGGAATGATTATTCTAAGCTCCTGCAATAAATGGAATCTAAGGTATTTCCAACAAATAATGATTTAGTGGTGAAAAAATAATTTCACATATTTGCAATCTTATCCTACATGGGTATGTTTTTCCATCTCTAAAATCTCTTTTAAAAAAATCACAAAAGGTTGTGAGTGTTCAGAGTAAGAAAGGAAGCACACAGGAGGCAGTCTCACAACATTTACAAATAAAAATGTTACACGTCTTAGGATATTGAGTATTTTGACATTACCTCAGTCTGGGCATAGTGAATTTTGTTAATGGCAACAGAAGCAAAGACTCACATTCTCTTATGACTCTTCCCTCATATGGAGATTTTTTTCCTTCTCTCTTTTTCTCTCAGTCTATCTGCTGTTGACAAGGGAGACACAAAAATCAAATTAAAAAGGACTATGTGAAATGCTGTCCACCCAAAAGTTAAGGTGCCTATTACTATGATCTATTGTTTTTACTGAATTTTATTTATTGGGAGAGAATGCACTTTCCACAAAGTATGGATGGAAGTAAGATAATAATTTTTAGGAATTGGGTTCCTTCTTTTTCCATGTGTCCAGAGATACTTGTGTTGTTATGTTTGGGGGCCGGCCCCTTTACTTACTGAGCTGTCTTATTGGACCTCATTATATTCCATTCCTCAATTCAAAGAATTAGGTTCTGAAATCAGGTTCTTTAAATAAGACTTTAATTAATTAGTTAGAATTTCTTACCCAAAAAAAAAAAAAAAAGACTTTTAGAAAATCAGGAGTGAGTGTGTTCAGTTTGTGTCAAGGTGACAAATACCTATGATAAATCAAGTTAGAAAGAAACACAGTTTACTTTACAGCGTCAGTGGTATCAGTCTGTATTGTTTGTCTCTATACCTCTATGTCTGTGGTAGTGAAGAGCCACATGGGAGAAGACAGGGTAGAACTGGTCTTTTTCTTTCATTGCATTCTAGGAGATGACAAGAAATTGTAGCAGCCTGGGCCACTTTATCTCTTGAAAAGCATGATCTCTCAGTGACCTGGCTGCCTTCCATCAGACCCATCCACTAAGTGCTCTATCACCAACAGGAGAATATAATTATTCTCACTATCAAGGTTGGTAAATAAGTATTAAACATAAAACCTTAAGGGATATTTAAAAACCAAACAACAGTGAGTTTCCCGGGCAAAAGTCCACATAAGAAAAACAAATATTCTGAAAGATTCTATACTGTTGAGGTCAGTTTACACCAAGATAATCCACAGCGTCAGTGAAAACTCTAGGAAACATTTATCAGGTCCTTGTGTAGATGATCGCAAACTTACAAACTGATTGAACATAAAGTAAAAGATGAAGATCTGAAACAAAAAAATCAAGTTAGAACTCTCACACTAAGGAATTTCAAAATAATATAAAACCAAACTAATAAAGAATGCAAAATATTGATTAAAATATAAACATTAGTGGGGTTCAGAATCAATGACATGCCAGCATTGAGCTGTGAGCTGTTTTCCTTATTTGCTGGCATGTATGTATGTACGTACATAGACTTCATATATACATATGAACTGCTTTCCAAGAAAAGACACTAAATATCTTGGTATTACAGAAGTAGTCAACACAAGGGATGATCAGGAAGCCTAAGATAAACCTTAGTATTTCAGAAGTTGTCAGTACTAGAAGAGTGGGCAACCTATGTTGAACCTGGAGCACCTTGTAGCTCAGAAAGGGGGAACGTACTAAAATATGAGAAATGGCTCTAGGCAGCAGCACAGACCAGGTACATCTGCATGGCCGTGGACATCAACACGGCTGCAGCAGGACCACAGACTCATACATGGCCCTCTGTGGCAACATGGACCACGGACATCAACATGGCTTCAAATGTGTAGCTCTCCACAACTGATGCCTTCTGATGAGGGGATGGGTGGGGAAGGACTCAGTTTTCTTTAAGGGACTGGCCACAAGAGTTTGACCACGGGCAACACAAATTGGACTTGTATTTGTTGCTGTTGTTGTTGGTAGTAGTGGTGGTGGTCCTCCTCCTCCTCCTCCTCCTCTTCTTCTTTCTCCTCCTCCTCCTCCTCCTCTTTTTCCTCCTTCTCCTCCTTCTCTTCTTCTTCTTCCTCCTCCTCCTCCTCCTCCTCTTCTTCTTTCTCCTCCTCCTCCTCTTCTTCCTCCTTCTCCTCCTTCTCTTCTTCTTCTTCCTCCTCCTCCTCCTCCTCCTCGTCTTCTTCTTCTTCTTCTTCTTCTTCTTCTTCTTCTTCTTCTTCTTCTTCTTCTTCTTCTTCTTCTTCTTCTTCTTCTTCTCCTTCTTCTTCTTCTTCTTCTCCTCCACAAGGGTGGAAGCTGGACATGGGAGGACTGGAAAGTGAGTGTGATTAGGGTTGCATGACGTGAAATTCCAAATAATCAACAAAAGTATTATATTGTAGGGGGAAAGTGAGAACATTTAAAAGTTCACTATGTCAAATACTTCTTAATGTCCAAATCATGGGTAATTTGATGAAATTATTTTATAGATGATACCAGTAGAATTATCAATAAAATCCATGAATAAATGTCATAAAAATAATCAAATGTTTAAAAGACTTGGAGAGAGTAGCTCTTAAAATTCATGAATATTGCAAAAAAGAAGTTTGTTCAGTGAAGGGGAAGAATATACTTATATTTGGATATAAGGACAAATATTTGGGATGTAGTTATGGAGACCATTTCAGAAAACCATAACAGATAAAAATGTAGAGATGTGGACCCCAGTCCCAAAGGATACATCTACAAAACAAGGTTTTGTGTCATTAACTTACATCTACAGTTTAACAGTCATTAGGGAAGAGGGGTAGGAAGATTGTAATGTCAGAAGGTACACCCATAAAGTCTGACCAATATGAAACCTTAAACATGACCTAAACAAGAAGACACCAATAGGCATGGAGGCATGGATGGGGAAAGCCTAGGAGACCTCAACCCTACATAAAAACCAGGGGTAAATAATAAATGCTGATAGAAGGAGAAGTAGTCTTTCCCAGGGATGGAGGGAGCATTCGTTATTATTCCTGACAACACAAACATACAAGTAGCATGTGGACTGAGAAATTTGTATTCATGCAGGCAGGCTCTCTCTCTCTCTCTCTCTCTCTCTCTCACACACACACACACACACACACACACACACACACACACATCAACAATTAAAGAAAAAAGATCAAGGTAGAAGGTAGAGGGTACATAGGATGGTTTGGAGAGAGAAAAGGGAGAGAAAAATGATATAATTAAATTATAATCTTAAAAAACAAACATTGTTTTTAAACAACTTAATTTAATGAACAAAACAAAAATTCATGAATATAAGAAAGACAATAGAAATATAAATTCACCATTAAAATACCACAGCAGTATGTATTGCAGGCAAAATCTACTAATGAATATTTACCTAAAACATACAAAACATGAAGGAGAAACACAAAATTGGAAATGTGCAAAGATCTCCCTCAAAACAGCCATTGAAAAGAAAATTACAACTTCTAAATAAAGCCAGAGAAATGCAAGCTGTTTTCAAATTATTTGATTTTTGACATTGTAATATATAATTATATCTCTTCCACCTTCCCTTTCCTCCCTCCAAGCCTTCTTATGTACCCCACTACCTTGCTTTCTGTCAGAATAATAACCTCTGTCCTCCTATATACATGTAGGCTCTGTCTGGATACTGTGAACAATATATGTTTTCAAGCCTAACCATTGGGTACTGGATAACCAATTGGTAAAATTGTCCTTGAAGACTATTTCTCCCACTCAGTATTCCTTAGTTGCCTATAGTTCTTGCTATAGTGTTGATGCCCCAAGGTCTTTCCTCCATCCATTTTAGCAGCATGAACTCTAACTGCATTCTAAATATTTGTTCTGTGTTCACAGATCAGTGCAGTCCTCACCCCTTACCAGATAAGTCTTACCAACTGAGCAGGTTCCATCAGTAGTGTGAAATACTCCAACAGGATGATCTCCCGAGTCACTGCCTCAAGAGGAACTGATCTATGACATTCACATGCCAGACATGCAAATGTTAAGACTACTTATAAAGAAGCATTAGGAAAGTCCAAGCTGCAGGAAATTCTTCAAAACAGTTATCCACTGTTCTTCTAAATGTCAGTTCCTGGCAGATAAAGTGGAACTTGGGAATTGTCACAGGCTGAGAGAATGTATGGAGACAGAGAGACTCAGTGGAACAGAGAATCCCAGACCTGAATCTGGGAGATAAAGGCAGACTGGTGGGATCTACTGAGCACAGATGATGGAAGTCCCACGGTGGGCTGCTGTAACAATTCATTTCTTTCCGGTATGCTATGTTAAAATGTGTGAATAGATGCTAACAAATTAATATCACAGAAGCTGCAACTATCTTACAACTCAGCATGGGGAGACAGCACCACACTGACCTTTCTGTACTTCCTGACCTACAGAAAACTGTTTCCTGTTTTATAGAAATCTGTTGTACTCTTTCTTCTCATCTATGCTTTGTCCTTTCCCTTCATTCTTATGTCTCTGCATTATGTTTATATATCATATAGAACTAAAGTATAGTCTTTAAATAAATAGTGCTTCAAGTTTCAAAGCTTCTCTACTGAAGCCTTTAATATTTTTGTGTTTTGTTTTGTGTGTGTGTGTGTGTGTGTGTGTGTGTGTGTGTGTGTGTGTGTGTGTGTGTGTGTGAATACCATGGTGCAGTTGAAGTTAAGAAGACAACTTGCCAGAGTTGGTTCTCTTCTTTCAATATGTGGGTCATGGAAGTTAAAGTCGGGTTGTCAGGTTCTTTGTCTGCTGAACCATCTGGCCAGACCAAGTTTTTGCCTTTTAAAATAAAAAGCTAAAGCTTCATGGGGCAACTATTCTTCCATGTCAGTCCTTAACCGATGTAGCATGTGTGTGGCAACTGGCTCTTTGTTGAAGGTGCTTTACGCTTTCTAGACAAATCTTAGAAGTTCATCCAGCATGATGTTGTCAAAATGGATTTTCATAGGATCCCTTGAAATAGAGAATTATAAACCCAGCAGCACCTAGGATCTTCCTAACTTGCTGATTCACACTCTTGTTCATAATTACCCTACATTGAAAACAACACAGGCGGCCAGCCAAAATACAAGCAATTTCAAAATGCCACTGTTCTTTTTCATGGAATATATTCCTTACAAAAGAGAGTTAAAGAGATTTCGTCACATTTTCTTCTGTTAATTCTACATTTTTGATTTAATAGATTTTGTTGAGTGCTGGTATAGCCCATGCTAAAAAGGGGGAAGGGGTTTTCCTAGCTGGCCACCTGATAACTTTTACCAAAATTCTCTGAAATTGGGCTGAAGCATTGTCAGAATCTGGCTCTTATCCTAAGGTCACCACAGGGGCATGGAAAAGGGGATTTATTTCCCCAGTTCCCTACTACCAGCTTTCTAAGTTGAATTTCTATTCACGTAGCTCTGAGAGTCTGAGCAGAAAAGAACGGCATCTACATTCCATAAGCGAAATCAGATAAAGCACTTCCCAAAGACTTAGTTTATCTCCCTTAAACCCGTTCTTGCTTCCCCCTCCAGTGTGCTTGCATCTGGCCTCGGGTAGGAGTAAATGCCAAAGACAGGAAAAGAGAACACACTGCATGCATGCGTGACTGTGAGCTGTCTGTGAGTGATCGTTCTCTCGGAGCTGCAGGACCAGCCATCAGAGAAGCGAACAGAGCAGAGGAGTGGAGGTCATGGGCCAATGAGGAGACAGCACCTACAGATTTACAAAGGCCAATGACTTTCCAAAAAAAAAAAATGCTGTGGATTGTGGTTACACAGTATCATCATAATATCTTACATTCCAAGCGACTGGAACTTCTGTTGAACCTCACAGCCAGAGTTACTACATGTTGAAGACTTAAAAGTTAAGATTGAGGGCTTAACTAACTAGAGAGTGAGTGTGTATGTAAGTTAACTACCTAGAGAATGAGGGTATACTCACACTCTGTTTAACCTGTCTGTAGGGGAAAATGTAACCATCAACCTTACTTGCCTTGGATTTCCCAGGTAATAAATTTGCACCACCTAAGCAAATGCATAGCAGCAATCTTAATTATGTATACTTCTGAACCCTGATCTAAATAATGCTTGTGTATCATTTGCTGGAAGTAGTAAATACAGAAGTTAAAAACAACTTTCTAAAATTTACCATAAAGGTTGAAAGCAACCATTTACGGAAATTGCTTGATAAACAGTGACGTTGTTATCTGGGCCAGCTGGGATCAATTGGAGGCAGTGACTTAAGCGCTCGCCAAACTCCATGAAAGATTCCTTTCCTCATGTTATACTTACTATGCTATTCAATCAATAGAGTGTTTCCCTTTGTCAGAGAAGACAGACACAATCTGTCACACGACAGACAGCACTCACACAAATAGATACATGCAGCACATGTATACACCAGCCACACAGAGCTCATATAACAGACATGCACACATAGGGACAGACACACACAGAGAAAACAACAAACAAGATTCACAAGGCAGTCTCCAGGCACACACAGATTCAGACTCATGAGGCTGAAAGAAGGCAGAAGACATGGGGAGCACGGCATAGGTAGTGCAAACCTAGACTCACTCTCTGTTAAACGACTCCAAGGACAGTGATTTTATTTCTTTCCTTAATTTGACACGGATGCATTATTGGTAGCTAACACATTTTAATCTGCGCAGTGGATTCCATGGGGCAGTTTGAACACAGCAGGTGTGGGAGAGGGGTAAATGAGCTAGGAGGGTACGTCACTCCATGACTTACATGTCACTGAAGCATTATGATGACCGGGGTATTAGTCTATTTAATGCTATCACAGTAAAGTCTCTCGGACAGGCTAGCTTCACAACAGAAAGAGACTTAATTACAACATCTTGTGAGAGCTTTTCAATGAGGCAGATGGTGGGACTGTGTAGAACAATGACACTCATGTCCAAATAGACAAGCTTGGGAGAGACCAGGGGACCAACTCGGGCTTTATACCAACTTGTTTCCATACTCCCTGCAAGGCACAGCTATCCCTCAGTCACCTCAAGCATAGCTCTAGCCTGCCCCCATTCCCTTCTCTTCTAAAAACAATATTTAATATTTAATTAGAGCATAAAATATTAGGAATAATTATGACATCCCCGGGAAAAATTTGCTTCAGTTGAGTCTCCTCACCACCAGTTTCATGCTCCCCACCTACCCTCATACCCTCAGCCCAGTCTCCTCGCCAAATGTGTCCTTTTGCCCTCCCTTTCCCCAGTGTCTCCTTTTACCATCCCTTGTCCTCATTTCTATTTTTCTGAGGCTTTACCCACATTTACTCGCATTTGTATACATTCTTATTTATATTATAAATTAGGTTTTGAATGTGAGAAAGAAAATGAGGACTTTTTAAATCTAATTTTGGGTCGCCTCTTCAAATATAATACTATCCCGTTTCTTTTCCGATGCCAGTTTCATAATTACTTCCTTCTTTACAGCTGAGTAAAATGTCGTTGTTTATACCCCGTTATCATTATCCATTGATGGGCCTGTAAAATGGCTGCATTTCCTTGCTATCACAAATGCAGCAACAGTGAGCAACCGTTCAAGTGTCTCTGTAACAGTGTAGGGAGAACTTGAGGTATACACCCAGAAGTGATGTGTCTGGTTCAGGTGGTAATTCTGCCTTTTTTATTTTATTTTATTTTTTTAAGAAACTTCAATCCTGAGTTCCATAATGGCTGTACTGGTTTGCACACCTACCAGCAATGGATGAGGGTTTTTCTTCTCCTGTATCCTCAACAACATCTGTTGTCCTATGTTTTGATGGCAATGTCTCTGGCTGGAACGAGATAGAATCTCAAAGTAGGCTTAATTTTCATTTCCTTAATGGCCAGTTGAATATATTTTGCACAGTTACTGATTCGATGTTTAATTAAATTGTTCTTAAATGTTCCCTTAGTTCTCATTGTTCCTCTAGCCTCTAAAGAACCAATCAGAAGAAAACTACAATGTTGCACCATTTGGGGTCATTGTGAAGGATAAGACACAAGCTGTTATCCCCTCTTCTATGGTCCAGTAGCTTACAATATTTTCTTAAATGCTGATAACATGACCATAACTTAGAATAGTATAACAAACTAGCAAACAGTTAATTCTCACAATTCAGGAGACAGAAAGGGCAAGAAGAAAGAGCCTGTAGCTCTAGCTCCAGTGAAGTGTCCTCTTCCTGACTGATACATGTTTGAAGACATGATAAATGTTTGAGTAGATAGATAGGCTTAGTCCAATATTTGAATTTTGGATAATCATCAATAGAAACATCACATGTTAGCTCAAAATGATATGAAATTTTTATGTGTCAGTTAGAAAAAAATATATATTATTCATCTTTTTAAAAACTTGAGTATAAAATTTAACTTTTCCATGACTTAAAATGTCAAAATTAAATAAGTCCCTGCTTTAAATGCTCCTCTGCACACTCTGTGACTAGGAGATTGAGAGACCAGTGAATTGGCGTCATATGTGAATCTTTTCAAAATGTCATAATATTAATTTAATAACTTCCTTATGGGAATTCGATTGTGCAACCACAGACCTGGAAGAGAGGCAATCTCAGTCTGTTTGAATTTATCTAAAATTCTGAATGAATTTTAATTTATACAATCATCAGAGCATCACAGTTAGATATACTCAGTGAACTACAATAAATCATGGTGACCTTTGGAAATATTAGTGAAGCTTCTAACTTATCACCTGATGTAAGAGAGTCCATCAGATGAGACAATGATAAAGAATTGGCTCAGATTCAAATCAAACTTTCAGGTATTTCTGAATTTTTGTTCCAACATCCCCTGGGCAAGAGTAAGTAGGGGTGGCGTGGTGCTTCTGCAAGGAAGAAATGCAGCAATGAGCTTTGTTTCTGCCTTTTTGCCTTTTCATTCAGTCCTTCACTCTCTTGGATGGAAGGAACCAAGGAGCAACATTTAGATTGGTTCCAAGATATACGATGATAAAACCATAAAATACACACTTATTGTTATATTTGTGTGTTGACTTCTCCAATAAGGCTATAAAATATTGCTGAGGAATAACAAAAGAGAATTAAGGCCCCAGTGACCTTTTGGTTAAATGGTCAAGGGAATCTCTAACATCTTTTCACTGTAGGTTCCACTGGGATAAAGCAATGTGCGGCCATCAGTATTCTTCTGAACTGCTTTCCAGGGTTGGGCCTGCTCTGGGCTCCACTGTTTATGTTCTGTCCTTAGATCTCTACTTGAAGTAGACAAGGACATGAGCTCTGGAACATGTGGTAGGTTAGGCAGTCTGGTTGAGCATCAAGAGAACTTTAAAATATGTAAGCATTCCTCCTTCTCCAAATACTCCCCAACAGCTGTTAAGATTTTGTCCTTTGAATAATAACCACTCTCAACAGGGTGCAGTGCTATCCCACTGTGATTTTGATTTGCATTTCCTTAAGTGCTTATCATTGTTTATTTACCCTTATTCCCTTATCAGAAGACCATGTGTGTTTCTTCTTTTTTCTTCTTTTGAGAAATGGTCTGTTCAGACCTTCACACATTTTAAAATTCGGTTATTTAATTATTTTGAATCCCTTGTTGGTTTCTAGATACTAACCTCTTGCCACATGCATAACTTGCAAATATCTTCTCCCATTAACTGGTTTCTCTGCTCAGTAGTTTCCTTTGATTTTCAGAATCTTTTTGAGTTAGCTATAGTCCCAATTAGTAATTTTTTTTTTAATCAGTCAATGTGGGATCCAAGTACCATGACTGAACCTAATGCTCTGAATCTTGTCTTGTTTTCTTACAGAAGTCCCATAGTTTGGGGTATGAAGTTCAAGTCTTTAATCTATTTTCAGTTGAAAGTTGTAACTCATAAATCATGGGGGTTTAGCTCATGTGTCTGCACATGAAATTTCTCAGCACTAATTGCAAAAGATTGTCTTTTCTCCATTGTATGTTCTTAGATCCCTTTGCAAAAAAGACACAGAGTTTAAGTTCACGGGTTGATTGGTGGCCACTCAAACTATCCAGAATAGTAAGCCCCAAGTCCCTTTCTCAAGAGAATAAAGCACAGAGTGGTAGAGCAGGATACCCCACTGATATGGGATGTCCTTCTGTCTATGTGTTGCTTTTATTGGTTAATTTAAAAAAACAAACAAACACTTTGGCCTATGGCAGAGCAGAATATAGTCAGGCTGGATGAGATATATATATAGAAAGAGAATAGGCAGAGTCAGGGCGACACCATGTAGCTGTTGAAGGAGAAAGACGCCAGAAAACCTTCAGTCTCATGGCAATACACAGATGAATAGAAATGGGTTAATTTAAGATGTAAGAGTTAGTTAATAAGAAGCCTGAGCTAATAGACCAAACTGTGTTGTAATTAATATAGTTTCAGTGTGATTATTTGGATCTGGGAGGCCAGGGAACAAACAAACAGTCTTCATTTACAGACTGCACCAATGTGGGCCAACTACATTCACATAAAACCCAAGAGAGCTTGGGAAGGAATTCTAGACACAAAACAACAGAGTTAAGCATAGCTTCTTGGTAGCAGCACTTTGGGGGGTGGGTGGGCTCTGTTTTCTAGAGGCAAGCAGAAGCAGGTCCTCTTTAAGAGAAGGCTTCCTGACTCAGCATTAGCAGTAAAAACTGCACCACTTGGTATACAAATGACTCTGACTCTTTTTGGGAGGTCCGGCTATGGAGTACTTAAATGGGGTTTATAAGCAGCATGTTAACATGTTTTATGGTGACAAAGACCCACTGTGTCCCTGGAGCTGGGATGGTGAGCATGGCTTGTAGAGGTGACAAACATATCACTTCAATGTTGGACTGGGTAGAGCAAACAAGCAGGGCCATGGAGTTGGTCCTAGCCATGTTTGCTTAGCATTTAAAAAACAAAAATTTGCTCCTGATCAGAAAATGACTACAGATTCATAATAAAGACAGATTTAGATGAAAAAGACCTCTAAATGGGTCACAATATGGAATAAGTGTACATGGGCTTATAAGAGAGAAGAAAGAGTATAGAAAGTCATAGATTAAAGAAGTAATGATGATAAGGCAGCAGGGGGAGGGAGGAGAGGTAGCGGGGGAGTGAGAGGGGACTGGGAGAAGGGGAGGAAATGTAAATTTTTGAATGAAAAATAAAAGAATATAAAAAATAAAAATATACAAAAAAAGAAGTAATGATGACAAAATAAATATTAAAAAAAATAGAGTTAAAAAATAAGCCACATAAAAATGGAATATACAGAGAGTCTGATTATGTATATTATTGTGTTTTCATTGAATTTTGTCACTACAGAGAGATATTTGATTGTGGGAGGTGCTAAGCTAAACCAACATATATATTTTAAAGGTATCTTGCCTTCAAAATTTGAGATTAAGGATATGTTGCTTTGGAAAGACATTCTGCTTTTGTTTCTATGGAAGATAAGAACCTCTAGACTCCTTACAGGCTAATGTGGTTTGATTGAACAAGATTCCCTGAAAGGTGTCTATGAATCCTAAAAATATTTTGCCCAACAAACAATAGAAAGCAGTTTGGAGAAAACTATACCTAAATTCCCAACAAAATTATAAATGTTTGTTTTCATTTAAAGGGGGTTGATTATAAGTGATTAATGGTCACAGTTAATTTCTAAACAAAAATAAGGAAGATATGATATAGACATGAATACTTTGCATTGGTATAGATCTTGGTCTATTGACACAAATTTAAGGCCAATTTTGCTACACTATGTATATATATATATATATATATATATATATATATATATTTCTACTCTTGTTTAAGGTATTATGTTTATATAACTCATTTAAAACTGTAATGTATAATTAAAAATTATAGATTAATAGGTAGTCACTTATAATAGTCAAACTTGTAGTCATGTTAGTTAGGTTTTCTAGATGTACAGAGATATATTTCAATTGGATAGGTATTCTTCAACCCTTTCAAAGACCTACAGAATATGACATTTAAAATGTTTTAAGAACTTAGACTTTTCTTGACAGTGAGACATGTCTGCTTCTGGCAGCACTAATTACTTTGAGAGGATGATTGGCATCGAAGAGGCTCCTTATGGAGTTTGTTAGCCATTTGGGTAAGAAACTGCTCTTGCCTACACTGCTTGATGGTGTGCTGTATGAAATGGACATGCAGGACCCACACAAATGACTGCTGAACTTGTCTAAAGGTGAGGCAGTCCTTCAAGGTTCCTGCTTCATGAAAGACTCTTCCAGACATTCTGAAGGATGCAGAAGAAAGTGACTGACAAACTGCCAATATAGGCAAAACAGTCTTTCAAATTTTCTGATTCACAGAAAAGTCTGTCAGATACTGTGGGCCTATAGGCTGAAGATGGATGCCCCAACATTATAGAAGAACTTTGAGTGACTGTCCAGGCAGCAAAATGTCTCTGTCAATTCTCGAGTTTTGGAAGTTACTTACAATGTGCTTCCTGATTACTTAGATAATATTATACCATTCTGGAGTCTTTAATGGAATTGAAGACTAGATAGTTATAGTTTTCCTTAGTTATGATAAAAGATAAATTAGATATAAAACTTTAGATAAAATAGATAATAGAATATTTTTTAATTTTGCCTGATATAGACTAAATATTGTAACTATAATTCTTGCTTGATACCTGCTTTGTTATATGTAATTTTACTATGTTAAAGTTAAAGCCTTCCTTTTAATTAGATAGAAAAGGGAAGATGATGTGGGATATCCTTCTGTATATGTGTTGCTTTTATTGGTTAATAAATAAAGCTGCTTTGGCCTATGTCAGGGCAAAATATAGCCAGGCTGGAAGAGATATATATAGAAAGAGTAGGCAGAGTTGGGGAGACTACATGCAGCTGCCAAAGGAGACACTAGAAAACCTTACCAGTAGACTACAACCTTGTAGAGATACACAGATTAATAGAAATGGGTTTATTTATGATGTAAGGGTTGGCTAATAAGAAGCATGAACTAATAGGCCAAACAGTGTTGTAATTAATATAGTTTCTGTGTGATTATTTGTGACTGGACATCCGGGGAATGAATAAGCAGCCTCCATTTACACCCATCATCTTCCTCGGGGTTCTGTATACACTGGTTTGTGCACTCTTACACATATATTTGTACATACACCAATTTTCTGTGTACAAAACCTCGTTGCTTGCAAAATATGAAATAAGGAAAGGAAGGGTATGGGAGAAGCTTCTCTCCTGTCTCTCCATAGTGGTCTGAGCATCCAAAATAATCCTAAAAACATGAATCTGGCCTGATCATTCCTCATATTTGGATATATGTAAATGAGTGAGTCACAAAACAATCCCACACCAGTCTGGAATTATGATTAATAAAAGGGTTATTTATTTAAAGGGAAAAACTTAGAGATCACCATCCTAGACAACAGCCCTCTGCACAACCAGGAAAAGAATCTGGTAGTCAGAAGCGGATTCCAAAGCAAGAGAGCCAGCGCACAGCTACCGCTGCTTTTTCAAGCCAAATAGACCACGCCCAAGTGAGCTGGAATCTTAAAGGCTATTGGCTGAAGGAGCGGAAGGAGCTCCCACAGCATATATGGAGCTAAAAGTTTATCAATGTAAAATAAGGAAGTTAAACTATTTCACAGGGATGTCTTCACACTTAGTAGAGATGTGATTCTAACTGGTGTGAGAGCAAAATCCTTTGATGAACTCAAACATCTTTGTGTAAACTACACTCTTCTTAACTGCAGTTAGAGAGCCAGATGCTTCCACTGCCAGTTCTTGCCCATCTTTATTAAGCTATAATTAAAAAATTATAACTGTGGATTGGAATATAGCTCAGTATTAGAGTGCTTGCCTAACATGAGTAAGGCAATCCCTTACATCTCCAGCATCCTTGTGTGTATGATATACAACTTATAAAATATGTATACATTATAAAATAATCATCACAGTAAAGTCAATTAACGTAACAACCATTGTGTATGCCTACCATCCTCTCTTCTTTCCTTAGTGGGGTGTTGTGTGTGTGCATGTGTGTGTGTGTGTGCATGTGTATGTCTGTGTGTGAGTGTGTCTCTGTGTATGTGTGTGTGTGTGTCTGTGTGACTAGGCACTTAGTTATGATCTATCCTCAGTATACTTCAGGTATACATATTAACTATATTCACACAGTAGCTTCACTTAGGATTCAGAATGTTTTTATCAAGTAAAATAGGACACTTCATACTCCTGGAGCTTTATTTTCCTGCCTCAAATATAGCTATCTATAGTTCTATCCTGCTTCTGTGAACTTTGCTATTTTAGATTCCACATGTGAGTGAGATTCTGAAGCGTTTGTCTCTTTGTATCTGGGTTATTTCACATTGTATATGCCCTTCTACTTTCACGTGTGTGGTCACAACTAGAAGATTTCCATCTTTGAATAATATGCCTCTGTTCGGTGGTAAAAAAGAGGGGGGAGAGAGGAAAGAGAGTGGGAGAGAGAGAGTTTCTTTATTCTTATCAAAGGTGACTTTGGTTGTTCACTATCTTGGATGTAGTGAATAATCCACACTAAACACAGAGGAGCAGAAATCTTTGATGTTCTGATTTCCTTTCCTTTGTTCATGCTCTCAGAGATGGGATGCTGGATCATGGGGAGGTTCTATTTTAACATTTTGGAATATGCCCATGCTATTTTCCAGTGTCTCTACATTATCTGTGATCTTACGTACAAACTTAGATGAACATTTTGGGTAGTTTTCTTATTAGTTTGGTAGAAAGACATATATCCACTATCTGTTTATAAAAACATTGTACCTTCTCAGAACATGTAGGATTCTGTTTAACCTTTAAAATAATTCTGGAAAAATTAATTACTATTTGCAAATGAGTAAAATCTTGAAGTTTTAACTTTTTTATACTTTTTAATGTTAACAATTCCCAGAGTAAAGAAAGAGGATTTGTTCTTTCTCTGCAGCAGTCAGGCGGCCATGAGATAACACAGATCCTGTGCAGAGGAGCTGCTCACATTGGGGATTCATTGAGAGTCACCACAGAAAGTGCATGTTCTTCCCGCTGACTCACCAGTTTCTATGTGGAAATGGACTTTCTGGATATTTTTCTCACAATCATTCATTCTTGAAAGGAAAAATGATTTTATAATCATTTTCCACTGGCCAGTCACCTCTAAGAATTTTCTGGCACATCAGTTGTCTCGGAAGACTGTGGGAGACAGAGTCCTCAGAGAATAGGACGTATGTTGGGGTGAAATATTTAGGAAAGACGGGAGTGGGTTCATCAACAGATCCAGAACACGGGGCACAGGTAAATACAGAGTGTATGGCATAGAACCTACAAAACTATTCTAAGGAAACAGAAATAGGGGAGACAGGATACAGGAGAACATCTACAATCTACCTTCATAGGCAAAAACCCAAGAAAGATAAAATTTCCCCAAGGTCACACAAGTTACATATTTGGAGACTTCTTTAAATCTAGGTCTTTGCTTTTGCTTCCCAATGTTAATTTGATAAGCACACTAAGTCCTGTTAAAGCAATCTTTCCTTTTGGAAGTACATGATTCTGAATCATGAAAGACTGAACTTTTAATCATTTCTCAATAATACTCAGGTACAGGAGTTGTTAAGGGATGTTTGAGATGCCAACTTTACTTTTCTTAGTCCTGAGTTTACTACCCACGTTCGTGTAGCTTTACAGAACATGCTTTGCCAATAATTGTGCAATGCATTTTAAATGGATAGACACATACATGCATACACACACATACTTTCTCATGGATTCTTGAAGGAATATCTAGTTTTTAATGCTTACTACACAAAGGTTCATGCCAGTCTGTGTTACATTCTTCTGTCTGGTGTGTGCTCTTCCCACATTACAAGCAGAAGTTCCATCAATGGCCCCACATTCTTATGTTCAGACACTGAAAAACTTTCAAAAGTGGTGGGGCGTGCTGGTACTTCTGCAGAGATTTGTAGTCTGAGATTGGGCTCAGACACCAGGATATTGAGTCCCCAGCTTATGTCCACACATAGGTAGACTTGAGAGACACAGATGAAGAACTGAGTTGAGAAGAAGGGAAGACTCCACTTCAGAGTAATGCAACCAGAGTCTCTAGGGGCAGGAGACCAGCAACAGTATTTCTTCCATGTTCATTTTTATATTTTAACTGGTGTATATTCATTGTGCATGGCACTGGGGTTCATAAGGACACTTTTCATACAAGTATATAAAGTACGTTGGATATATTCTCACCATATCTCCCTCTGTCTACCTTTCTTGGTCCTCACCAATGGCTTCCCTAGACACTTTGATTCCGCTTTCACGCAATATGTACACACATTAGTCTATGTAACTACATAAAATGTGAGGTACATAAAAGGGAGAAAATGTGATATTTGTCATTTTGAAGCTGACTTAATTAGCTTGAGATGATTATCTCCAGGTGCATTTTCCTCAAATATCATAACTTCACTCTTTTTAACATAGAAAAATATCCTTTTTGTGTTTACATACCACATATTTCTATCCATTCCACTGTTGGTGAACATTTTGGTATGTTCCATAACTTCTTCCTTGCTTTTATATAAACTCACCATACTTGTGATTGGTGCTGGTGGAGATCAGAAGAGGGCATTGAAGCCCGGAACCAGACTTATAGGAGGTTGTGAACTGCCATGAGGGTACTGAAGCCAAATTCAGATTCTCTGCAAGAGCAACAAATACTCTTAAATGCCGAGTCATCTCTCAGCCCCCTTCAGTGGTATTTTTAAGGTCTCTTAAGTAACAACAATGGATTGAGGACCTCTAAAATGAAACAGTGGTTCCTGGTGAACTGAACATGTTAAGAGGTGGCTCAAAGAGATAAAAAAAAAAAAGAGGAATCCAGGTAGCACCTTGAGCTCAGGACACTAAACTCACACTTCTGTCTGCTGCTGGTCATCGAGGTCCTTTATGAGTTTGCTTTATGGAAATCCTCATATCCCTTCAGAGGTGCTATATCCTACCACAGGCCTAGCTGCTGCTGTTGTGACTGGAAAAAGTGGCCCCCAGGGAGGTTCTAAGAAGCAGCTCTTGAGTATTGAAAAGCAGACTTGACCAGACGGTTTCCTGCAAATGGGTTCATATGCTTTTAGATGACCCTTTGTGCCCCTGCCTGGGAGTAACATTCTTGCCTAAAGTGGAGCCATGTTCACATGGTAAATCGTTAAGAGTGTGTACTCAAGTCATGAATCTAGTGCAAGTTCTCTGGGGATGTGAACCTCTGGCCTCTGGGGTGTTTATTTGTGCAGCATGAATCTTTACGGAAGTTGTGAGGGAGTTTATGGGTAATAACCAAGCTGGGCTGACAATTCCCAGTGCTGATGACTCTTACTCCTGCTGCTAAAGGCAAAATGAGAGACAGTTGCATGGTCCATTCTCTCCAGCACCTGTCAATCACTCACTTCACAGATGGAAGAGAATGGGCATGAGGTCTGCAGTGTGCTCTACCAACGAGAGGACCCCATTGGCTTTCCTACCCAGAAGTTGACCCAGCATTGTACAATGAGATCCACAATTAGCCGTTGGGATTTTTGAGCAACATTTTGGGTGTTCAGGGTACATGTATTCTTTTGGGTACTGAGGAATTTATTGGAGGTATTTGTATACCTCTTATTCAAGGGTTATTTGTTGAACCCCACAACTCCAAATTAATGTTGACTCCTTGATCTAAAAAAATGAAAGGAACTTCTGTTAAATGGGGCAAACGCTGGCAATATTACGGCTACAAGCAGGAAGAGATGAGGTGTGTTCCACAGACCGCATACAACAGTGAAAGCAATTTAACAGCAGAATGTAGAGGGTGACACAGAATAGTTCTGCAACATTGAAAGCATTTGAGCGGTCTGCCGCATGGGCAACGCTCTGCAAACCTTGGCATTCACCCAGCCTCTCCTGGTAGCCTCCCTGGATAAAAGCTGTTCTGGAAGCCAGAACCTTCCACCCTTGGAATCAGCTTTTCTAGCCAGCCCAGAGAGTCAAGGCAGCATCACCAAGCAGAGCTACCTAGAGCTGTTCAACTCCTGATGATTCAGAAAGAAACAGAACCAAGGGGGTAATTTGCAGCTGAGTTAGGGACAGGTGAACTAATGCTGTAATTCCTTTCAGCTGGATGTGTGTCTGTACCCATTCAAAGAAGCTTGTTCTTGAACAAGAGCGCCATCTACAGGACAAATCGATTATCCAGCCTTCTACCCTAGAGTCTGTAAAGAACACTAAACCAGGAGTTCTCAATGAGGGGCGATTCTTTTATCCACCAGGGAACTGTTGGTAATGTCTGAAAAGCAAAAACCATAACTGGAGCTGAAGTGTGCCTGGCTCCTATTGGTGTAGGGCCGTGATGTTGCTAAGCATCCTACAGCACACGTGAGAGTTCTCAATGCAAAGTAGGGAACTCTGCTTGGAAACAAGAAGCAGTGAAATTTATGCTTAAAGACAGGCTGTGACCCCACGATCCAAGGTAAAAAATTTTTATTTATTTAAGTATTCTCATATTTCCCCACCACTTCTTTAAATTTTATATCTCCCTACTTTTCTCTATTGTTTTTATAAATTTACCCTCATTTACTAATGATTATACATTTATAAAATTATAGAAAAGAAGTAGAGGAAGAAAAATATAATTAAGTCAAAAGTAGTTTTTAATGAGAGAATTTTAGCTACTAGTCCCTAGGTAAGAACACTACTTGAGGTTCTACCCTTCCCACACAACACAAGCCTTTCAGCAAGTCACTGCTTAGTGCAAGAAGCGGTTCACTGAAGTGGGTTCTAGAAGATAGTGGGCCAAACGTTTGCTTCCAAGAGACTCGATTTCTATCCAAGAGAAATACTCACCTGCAGTTGGTGATAGAGCTGGAATTTATAAAAAACGACTTCTGTCTTTTTAAGTTTTTCAGCTGTGGGGTGTGAATAAATCCTTGAAGTTTTTCTTTCTTTCTTACTTTCTTTCTTTCTTTCTTTCCTCTCTCTCTCTCTCTCTCTCTCTCCCTTCCTTCTCTTACTCCCTCTCTCTCTCCCCTGTTCCCTGTTCTCTCTTTCCTTTCCTTCCTTCCTTCCTTCCTTCTTTCCTTCCTTCCTTTCATTTTAGTCATGGCTTCTCTGTATAGTCCTGGTTGTCGTGGAGCTTAATATGTAGAACAGACTGGCCTCACCCTCAGAGATCTTCCTGCCTCTGCCTCCAGTGCTTGGGTTAAAGGTGTGCACCACCATGCCTGGCAAAATCTTGAAGTCTTATGTATTCAACTTCTATGCTCTAGTGGACTATGGCCTGAGCCTTGGAAAGGAATCAACGTTCTAGTCTTGGAGCCTGGCATGCCCTACTACAAGGAATTCCACCCCAAGCATGTCACCTCCAAGAAAGCAAGGGATCAATCCATTTGCCTGGGAAAATGGCCATCTCTCTACACTTATGTTGTGTGTCTCTTCTCTCCTTTCCAATAAGCAAACATGGATATACCTCATTAGACCTAATTAGCTTATTGCAGGCTCATGTCTCTATACTGTGAGTTGTGGGACTCAAGAGAGGAATAAAGGAGTTCTACTCCATGAGATGTCCAATGAGACCATGGTAGCTGTCTTCTCTCAATGCAAAGTGTCTCCTTCATGTCATGGCCCAAGCTGGGGACATGCAGTTAAAGGAAATAGGCAGGCCTGGAAGTTATCTACCCATCTATTTTATCATTAGCAACAGCAGACAATTATACCTTGAAAGTCATTAACATCCAGCCTAGGTCTTTACAATATCTAAATTCCTGCACTCTGACCAGAGTAGAAAAGTATGTAGTAAGCTGTAATTGAGCATCCAAAATTTCATATTAAATGAGTGATGATTTAATAACTTTCTTCTTCAAATGCCATCAGCAAGAAACTGTACAGTTTTATGGAACGCTTGATTTATTGGTACTGAAGATTGCCTCAGTGCAGCCAGTTTGCCTATAATTTGTGGGAAAGAAATATGATTTAAAAGAAATTAGAAAGGAAAAAATGAACTGAGGAAAACCTGGCAATAAGCTTGTGCAGTATTAATTATAATGGAGAAGGGAGAGTCCTTGGTGTACCCGGAGTGTAGTTTTGTGTGCTGTGGAACTGTGATATACATGTCCCCAAATCTAGCAGACCTGTGGTCTTTGCTTTGGGTCAAATGGGTTTTCTGGGTAGTGAATGATAAAATGATATGCTCTGCATATTACAAGCTATGGCTGAATACAGTCCAACATGTATAAACACCATAAGCCCAAGAAAATAGTGGGTTGTTCTCATCCCAAGTAGGACTTGGTGAGGTGGCTATAGGAGAATAAAATGGTGAAGAAAATAATATAAATGACATATAAATAGAATCAAATAAAATAGTGAAACAATATATTCATTTCAAAGTCAGGCATCTTAGCATATTCAAACACTCATTCCATTCCCCAAACACAGTATGCAACGATGAAACCAAACAATTGGCCAAGTTTCCATGTGTTCCTAGATCAATTCACAACAATTCAATCAAGGATTAAGGAGTTTGATAAAGATTAAATGTCTGAGTTATACACATATAGTCTGTATAACAATAATATTTGTTAATCAAGATGATACAGGATTTTGATTTGCTAGAAAAATAGCTTACTTATTACTGGAAAATGCTTTAATAAATATTAATGCTGTGTCTGGATAGTGGTTACAGCGCCATGAATATGTAATTGCTTTTGTTACCAATAAATCAAGGCTAACAGTCATGTAGTTTGGGCCAATTGCTCAGATTTCTCATGTTCCCTTTGAAAGAGTGGAGTTTATTAAATCATAACCCGTTTGTTATGAGTTTATAAAGCATCGCTGTTGGAGTGAAAAGCCCATGTACTTCACTCACAGAGGCTGGAATTACTGCTCAGCTCTTTTTCCAGAAAGAAGAGATGACGGAAGTTCAAGGAAATAACGGGGTTTATAATTATGCTTTCCTGTAGAATTTTGGAGTTGTAAAAATCAAAGGTTACTTCAGAGGCCAGTCAGGTTAAAGCAGCAGTTACCAGAACTTTCCGGGGACCTACTTACCCTGCTGCACACACCCCTGGAGCAGGTTTAACTACTGAAAACGGAGGGTTCTACAGTTAGATCAGAGGTTTGCCTTCTAACACTTGCAATTATCAGCACTGACCTTAGACTGTCTCATAAAACCGTATTTTACTGGCTTGTGTGTGTGCTGGTGTGTTGGTTTATATATGTATGAGTGTGTGTGTGTGTGTGTGTGTGTGTACATGTGTGTGTGAATTCTCACATTTTCAGAGAATCCATACAATATCTGAAGGAAGTGTGTTGGCTGTCGTCATCTGTAACCTTTTTCTTATCTTGAGAATTTAATCAATGGACCTTTAAATAAATAAAATTCTTTATTTAACTTAAATGTAAATAACTTTAATAACGAGTTGGTTCACCTCTTCTTGGCACACTTTTTCATTTGTGGGCAGTTAAAGTCTGACCTCTCAAAGGTCATTGCCATCCCAGTGGTTTCCTCATCTTTCTGTAAATGGGAGCGTTGTTTCCTCTTTCATTCATATTTAAATTTTATACAAATAAATTTAAATTAAATTTATTTATATTAAATTTAAATTAAATTTAAAATTTACATTTTAAATAAATGAAATTTATTTAAATAGCTGTTACATGCTGGACACTAAGTATTGGAGTTACAATAATGGATGAGAGGGTCTAGCCTTTGCTACCAGAAACCCATTTTAAATTATTTCACACCAGTAGATGTTAGTTAGAACACACAATAAGTAAAGAGACAAAATTTGGTCACCAAGCAAAAATAACAGGAAGGATTTGACTTAGGTTTTCAAGATAAGCACAGCTTTTATAAAGAAGGGACATTGAATCTGAGACCACAAAAAGAGATGAGACCATTATTTTGGTGTCAATTACTATACTGTAAGACCGAATTAATTTTAGTATATAAAAATGGGAACTATTTGAATTTGTCCTTATGTCATGCAAATGCTAAGTGTTCAATAAGCATTATTGAGTTCTTAAAATCATATATATATATAAACATAGACAATACATGTATGTTTTAAGCATACATGGCAAACCTCAAATAAGACTTTGCTTACTGGGATGAGTATATATCCTAATGAAATCCCAGCTCCTGACTCTATGTTCAAACCAACCTGAGGACAAGTAGGCTAGAGAAGCAGCACCTCATTCATTCACGAAGTCTTTGCAGGAACTGTCCCCAAGTCAGAAGTTAACCGCACTGGCTCCTAGTTTTTAAAAATATATTTTGTCTGTCTTGTTGAAAGCTGTATTACTATCTCCCCTCCTTAAACTTATACTCACTCCTTCCTTCATTGATCTGTTCCACTTTTCTTCCCAAACCTTTGGAGCACAGTGCACTTTGGATGAATTAAAATGGTTCCATGAAGACACACAGAAGAGGCACCCTCTGTGTACACCAGGAAGAAAGAGGAGCCCTTCAACTGACATGTCACAGCCCTTGATCTATCTGTCGCCGCTGGGGCAATGACCTGTTACATTTTGTCCCTTGCTACATCCTCCCTAAGCCACGTGTGTGCTCTTTTCCATCCTGGGCAGCACCATCCCATTCCTTCTCAGCCGTTCCCGAAGATCATGGGACATGATTTATTACCTTCATTTGGAGTACTTTCTGCAAAGCGGTCTGCAACATTAGTTCTATCTGAACTTCGCTTTTCTCCCTTCTTGAAATAGGACATCTGACCTCTCGAGCTGGATTTTTATCATATGTAAAATGAGGATATTAATGAGCATCTTCACTTATGTGAAGACTGCAAGAAATAACTCACACAAAGAACTTAGAGCAATGCCTGGAACTTTGCAAGAAACCCATAAATCACAGCTATTATTGCTGCTGGTCTTCGTGAGGCCATAGTCTGAGCCAAGGAAGATTAGCCAAAGTTTCATTTTCAATTCTCCATACCTATTATATTTCAATCCCCATCTACAAATGAGGGGACTCTCTGCTTAAAATGACAAATAGAACAGAAAGAAGTATGTAAGGTGTGATCTCATTATGGTTAAACATATGACACAATTACTCTCTATATATTCAAACAATGACTTAGGCTGTGATTATTCTCTTCCAAAGTTTTAGGAAGCACCTGCTACCATCATCAGGGTTTTGGAGTCATTGAAGACTTCATTCATTCATTCATTCATTCATTCATTCATCTGTAAAATGATCTTTTCATATTTTACATACCTATCCCAGTTCCAACTTCCTCCCCTCTTTCTGCTCTCCCCACTGTCCCCCTACCCTACCCCATCCACTCTGCAGAGAGAGCAAGGTTTCCCATGAGGAGTCAACAAAGCCTGACACATCACTTTGAGGCAGGACCAAGGCCCTTCCCCCTCTATTTAGACTGACTAAGATATCCCTACAAAAAGAGTGTACTCCAAAAAGTCAGTTCAAGCACTAGCGATCAATGCTGGCCCTGCTGTCAGTGGTCGCACAGACTACAAGCCACACAACTGTCACCCACATTCAGAGGGCCTAGTTTAGGCATTCTTAAATGTTCTTTTTCTCTGAGACTAAAAACTTGATTCCTTTCAATCTGCCTGCATGATTGGGGTATGTACTCAAAATTTGAGTTTCAAGTATTGATCAGCCAAATAAAGAGCTTTCTTTATTCAAGTCACCCAACCATTTCCTTAAATGACCCCTACATCCATCAAGCCCCATCCTTAAGCTATCAATATTTTCCCAAACACTGTAACTACTTCATTCAATGATTTTTTAAAAAAACTTTATCCTCTACAATTAAACTCTCCCTGCTCATCTGACTTGACACCAAAGGAGCAATTGTCCTGTGTGTTTCTTTTGCAGTCAGGGAAAACATCTTGGAAGAAAGACTGGTCAGAACTTATTCGGTATCCTGAGGGGCTTTTTTTTTTTTTGGCTTAAACAAGTTATTTTCTCATAATTCTAAAGAATGGAAAATCCAGAAGCAAAGTTGTGGCAAGATTTATTTCCTGGTACAGTCTCTGTTCTTGGCCACTTTCGTATTACATACTCACTTGGCAGTGAGAGACATTGGAACTTAAAAATTAAATTGTGCTGTAGGCTTTTAAAGCAGGTAATATGGTGTCCTGACATGTACATGAACAATGAAATGTTTCTTTCATCAAATAAATTAACATATTCATCATCTCACAGTTACTTCGGTGTGTGTGGTAAGGGCCAATCTTTCAGCCAGCAATCCTGAATACTATATATTATTAATTGTACTCCTCATGTTATAGACCTTTTGAATCGATTCATTTTCCAGATTTCTGACTTTGTGCCCTTTGACCCACATTTCTTCATTTCCCCTCATTTCAACCACTTCTAGTGACATTCTTCCTTTACATTTTATGTTTTATATTTTGCCTCTTTTTTTTTTTTGGTGTTAGAATCTATATGTAAGTTAGGTCAGCAGATTTTTTTCTGTGCCTGCCTAAGAGACCAAGCCTTTATCGTTGCATTGACAGTTTACTAGATGTGTCTGCCTTGGAACGTAATCATGAACTTGAGGTGAGTGACTCTTTTCTAGTTCAGGAAATTCTTGAAGACAGCATTTTGGGGCATCTGGAGAGACATGTATTGTATTTTATTGAAAACAGATTTTTTCAAATATATTCAGATTACAGTTTCCCTTCCCAGTTCTTCCACCCCATTCCCCCCCAGATCTACCCCCTTCCTGCCTCTTATTAGAAAACAGTTCTCTTGTGTGTTTCTAGGAATTATTCTAAGGAACAATAGTAAAATTAAATAAGATAAAACAAAACCAAATCCGAATAGGAAAAAAAAACACAGAAGAAATAAAGCCAAAGAAAATGCCCGAGAAACACATATGATGCGCAGACACACATATTACACACCAGAATCCCATAAACACAAAACTGGAAGCAATAATAAATATGCAAAGGACCTGTATGGTTAAAAAGAAAAATGCACTGGCATAGCATTATGAGGCAAGGAATCTCCAACGATGCCAGTGAGTTTATTTTGTGTTGGGCATAGGGTCTACCATTAAGAGTGGTTTGTTTCCCCCGTGAGACTAGTTTGCAGAAAACTAATTTTCCATTTGCAAATAGTTGCCATTGGAGATAGCTTTTGTATTAGGGATGGAGATGTGTGTCCACTTTTTTTCTTATCTTTTTTGGACCCCATCTGATGCAGACCTGTGCAGGACCTGTGTACGCTGCCACAGCCTCTATGAGTCATATGTGCATCATATGACTGTGTTTAGAAGGTCTTGTTTCCTTGGTGTCCTCCATGTCCTCTGGCTCTTACAGTCTATCCACCCTTGACATTGGTGAAGAAATGAGCATCCATTTTCTAGCTCTGCCTACAACAAATCCTAAAAACAGTGCTCATTGGCCTTTGGCACTGTCTAGTATGTGTCCTAACTACACGGAAAGCTCAATGCTCCTATATCGAACCACACAACCCTGAGTAAGTTGCTGTGGACTGATACATGATATGACTGCCCATTTTCAGGGTGGAAATCTACTCTTACCCCATTATCTTTGAGCAATGAGATATGACAGTGTATTTCCCATTCAGCTCATACACATAGTCAGGAGGAAATGATTCCCTCAAACATGTAAGGATAATGGAGGAGAACTAGCACTGAATAACCATGGAAGCCCATCCCTTCTGCTTGCCTCGTAGTCCTGTTTCTTTTCATCAGTGTCCATTTCATCCTCACACTTGAGTCTTGAGTCCTTCATATGCAGAGTCAAGGTGATCCCATCCCTGTTTTATCAAGGATGTGCTGTTTGTTACTTCCGGTTGTAAGTTCATGGTTATTGGTTATTCTTCAAAAGACAGAAAAGTTTGTTTTTAACGTATTTCCATGGTACAATAATATTTTGAACTTCTTTTAAAAATGTTTGGGTCCTGACCCCGTCTTACTTCACAGACATGCTGTGGATCTGGTCCATGAATGTTTATTTGAACAGTAATGAATATGTGCCCATTGGTTGTAACGTGCACCCCAGATTAAGAATACTGTTGGTACTTTCTAGTCTCCTTTGACTGTTTGTTATTTTAAATTCTGACCTTCCCCTTACAGATTAACTGACTTATAACCTGTTGCTTTTATCTAAGTTGTTCTATTTATCAATGAAGATTCAGAAGTCAGATGTTGGGGTGAAAACTTGCTAGATCAGAGAAGCCGAGAAGCAACCAACTGACCTTCCTTTGCAGGTGGTGACTGAGCAAGAGAGCCTCTCTCCATCTGTCCCAAACCAAAAAAGACTGCAAATCTCTAAATCCCTCCCACCTTGTTTCTGTGCATATCTGTATCCATCTTCCTGGGTCTTCCATACTCTCTTTGTCTAATTCTTCCTGGGTCTTCTGTACTCTCTATGGCTAATTCTTGCAACTCATCTCTGGCTCTGCCCCCTGATCCAAGCTTAATTTTATTAACACAGTCTCGGAGTTTCACAGTGCGATCAAATATCCTGCAAAAATAACCAAAAATCTTCTCAAACATACATGTGCAGGATCCAGGAATAGTCTTCTGACTATTAGTGAAAGGCTAGAAAAAGAGATTTAAGAGTTCTCTTGCATACTGGAAGTGAACGCTCTACAAGGGAATCACCAGTTGACTGAAGGGACTCTAAGGACTTAGCTGGTCTTGGTCCTCTTTGAACATTTAGTCTGCAATGTAATGGCTTCGCTTTTCTAAATTATATGGGGAATATCCCAGAGCTGAAAGGGTTCAAGACTAGCCCAAACACAAATTCAAAAGAAATGAAACTGCTTCTAACTGTCCCACCCAGGGACAAGGACTCTTCCATATGAGTCCTTCCCTACTTCTTCCTGTGTATCTCTCTGTCTTCCTGGGTCTTCTGTACTCTCTATGACTAATTCTTGTCAACTAGTTTCTGGCTCCACCCCCTGATCCAAGGCTAACTTTATTAACACAGTCTCAGAGTTTGACAACGTAATCAATTATCACCTGTCAGTCTGCTCTTTAAAGTCCTGCTAATGCTGCAAAATTATTTAAAGACTGTATTTACCTTAACATATCTCATAAGTGTAATAAGGGGGAATGTATCTTGTATCTTTAAAATACTGTTTCATCTTTTTTTTAAAACCCCCTGGGGAAAACAGCACAAAGAAAGGGAAAATGTCACAAAAAATGTTAAGTCCTTTGGTTCTGATAGGCCAATTTTTCCAATGAAAGTAATAACATGAAAAAGTTGATATGTACAGATTCTATACTGTCTTTTAAGAATTGTGGAGAATGCTTAACATGTATTATTGCATAGTTTTGCTGTTTAAACAAGCCTGACAAGTAAATACATTTTTCTCTTAATTCAATTTTGCATATTAAACTCAGTATGCTAAGTCTTGCAACCCCCATTACTTAATGTTGGTGACAAAAATTAACCCTGACTCCAAACAGGAGTCCCAGGCACCACTTGGGGCTTCCGTTTGGTGGACCAGGGTACAGGGTTGTTTGTGAACCTTTCACAGGCCATTCATTAAAGGAGCTTTTGAAAACTCCGTTTGAAAGACTTTTGGATCTATTGGTTTAATAACTTATTTATTAGAGTATACACGAGTTATGGTCAGAGCTATGTGAAGCAGGTAAAGATAGTAACTTTCCTTGAATAGGAAGCTGTTCACAAAGTAATTCATGTTTATGCCATGTTCATTGAGCCATGGAAACTAAAGGGAAATAAAGAGTGAGTCCTTGTCAGGCTCTTTTCCTTCTCCCTTCTGTTGATTGATTTAATATTTGAGTTGCAATAGATATTTATGCCATAACGTTAAGCTCTTGGGGTTGGAGATCCTTGGAGAGTTTGACGAAGTTTAAACATCATTTTAGAGAAGTCTCTGTAGTCACGTGTTCACAGTGCTTCCCACGCTTTCTGAGACTCAGGGGCGTCCTAAGGAAATCTGTCACAAAACTGTCCCCTGTGTTCAGGAAAGCAGCAAAAATAAGAGATCTAGAAAACAGGAAGTTATTCAGCATTCTTCATCCTCTCGGCTTCTCGGTAAAATTCAGCTCCACTTCTGAGGCCATCCCTCTCTATCAAAGTTGAGCCCTGTTGTGAGTGTGGCTGCCAGAGAGGTTTGTAGGAACGAAAGCACAGCTTGGGTACTAACTGATACATCATGCACCCCACCCAGCACTGGGCTGTGTCTTCCAAGAAAGGCTCCTCCTTCTAATTTGCATGTATGGGTCATGCATGTGCTCTGGGCCCCCTACATTATCTTGCAATCAGAAATGGCAGATCTGTGAGAAGAGGTCTTCAGTCATGAAACTTAAGAGCTCTAGCTCAGCTCATACTATGCCCTCCCAGCTTCGGGAGGCTCTGAGCTGGTAGAGATCCTAAGTTGAGCATCAATCCTTGTCAAGGAGTTTCCTGATGTTCCCTTTCCCTTTTGTGCTTAGGCAGCCCTGAGACAGTTCTCTGATATTTCTTGCTATTAACCAATGTTATCAGTGCAGTTTCCTAAGGCTTGATGTTCAGAACATATACTTGATATACCAAGAAACATTTTCTCCTTTCCTGCCCAACTTGCTATGTCCAGACACATGCAGTATCTTTAATACAATAACTGCATTTCCTCCTAATAAAGGTCAAGAATGGCTTCTGCATCCTAGTATTGGATAATAAAGTTTGTCACGCATATATCTCTGCTCTGATTTCAGAGCTTAAGAGGCTTTGAATATAATGAATGAACAACAGATTTTTACCCATGCCATGAACATTTCTGAAGCGCTTAACATGTTCAATGGAAGACAAAGACAGGAAGAGCTGGTATCCATCCTGGCCTGGAAAGATGCTCCTGAAGAAGAAATGGGACTCTGACTACTGTCAGGACTTTTGACTTCCTGGTTTGACTTATCTGATACCAACCTAACATGATCATGAAAATTCTTGTGCAATTAAGAGAAATGAACGTAAAGGCAAAATCACAATACAAGAGAGAATTAGGTATCGTTTAACTTTAATACTCTACACATTGACAGCCAATCCTTGGATGTTTTATATCCTTGGAAAGATGAAGGAATTTGATTTTCTGACCTTCAGAACTAGGATATAGAGTCGACATGGTTTTACATAAACCAATAATCCCACCAATTGGGAAGATGAGGTGGGAAGATCACCATGAGTTTGGGCCCAGAGTGGACTATATAGTGAGTTCTAGGTAAGCCTCATTTTTAGAGTGAGACCATACTCCCAATCAAACATAATAAACTATCACACAAACAATAGCAAAAGCAGCAGAACTGCAGGATGGAAAAGGGCTAGAGCTGGCCAATCAAAGACCTCTATTCTTGATCAAGTAAGGAAACTGACCTTCAAGCTTTGGAAGAAATGAGACAGGAAGAGCCCATGATTTCTCTACAACACCCATTCTAAATTCTTATTTCATTCTGCCTATGCTCTCTTTTGTGTATTTTGTTTCTTTACCTCATCCTCTATATGCTGACTCTTTGTGCCCTTGATGCCATGTGTCATGTTCATGATGTTCAGGAATAATATCCATTGCTATGCCTCTCTGGAATGTCTTATAGCCAGGGACAGCATCTTCCATTCCCAGAATATATCATATCTTTCCTGGATCACTGGACCTAATATTGCATATCATATTTTGCCATATGACAGTTGAAATGACAAAAACCACACCATATTTCCTATTGGAATCCTCTCTAGACAGAAAGTGACTTGTTCATTAACAATTAAGCTACAAATTCCACAACTGTGGCATCTCCTCTGAAAGCATGGCAGTAGTATAATATTGTTATCTTTGGGTCATTCATTCTATGTGAAATCTCTTCAAGGTGAGAAAAATGTTGAGGAGACCTTAGTGATTAAGTCTCAGTGGTCCCTGAGTAAACTCTGCACCTAGATCAGTAACCCTTTTCCAGATGGTACTAACAGAGCTCCATGTACATTATCTGTGCTGGTTTTAGAAGAAAGTTCAAAAGCTCTCCTCGGTTCTTAGGCTGGTGCTAATGAATCCTTAAGGAAGTTTTGATGTCACTAGTCTATCCACTGGGAAGCTCAGCGAATTGTTCCTGAGCAGGTCAGATTCAGCACACCTAGCATTTGTTTGGGTTTTTTTCACCTTTGGGCACAACACAACCAAGATAAAAATTTGTCCTGGTCCAGAAGCAGAACTCAAAAAAAGCAAGAGGTAAAGAAACAGGGAAGCAACCCCGGGGCCTCAAAGAACATGGAGGGCAATGCTGTGGGCTCTACTGTCAATAAAGTGCTTGTCTAGAATAAGACAGCTATGGAGGACCACAGCACTTATGAGCATGCTACCATCCTAACAACAAGGAGCACAGTCAAATTGTTTTATGAGTATTGCAACACATATAGTCAAATCACTTCTAATATAATGTTTTAATTGGAATCATATGTTACACATTTATGTTGGTGAGATTTGGCACTTGATCATACATTCATGAATGTGCATTTATTATTAAGAAAAGTAAATAATATGATTTTGATTATTATTAATAGTAGATCATCCCTTTCAACTGACACTTCTGCCTGCCTTAAGGGCTTAGTGAATTTGGTTCTTCTCAAAGTCAAATGCTTCCTCCTCCACACAGGTGAACATTATGAGAACAGATATTCCTTATACACTTAGATGGAAACAGATTCAGCCAGCTGTCTATCTTCAAGTGAGACATTAAAAGATTTGAAATATATTAAAAGTAATGTGAAAGTAGGATGTGCCAGAGGTTAATTTTTATAATAATCTAATGGTTGATTGACAAGGCAGAAAAAATAAGTCAGGAGCTATGGAAAAGCAGTTCATAGCAAGTGGGAACAAGAAAAGGAGGAGGAGGAAGAGGAGGAGGGGAGGCATTAGTTTACAGATTGCTCTAACATTTATGTTTTTCTTACTATAATTTGTCTTACTTATCTTTAATTGCGTAATTTTAGCACAATGTTCAGCTTGCGTAACTTGGTATTCACTTCATGAAAGAATCCACTATCCTGCTTATTTTTAATTCTAATCCACTGAATTTGGACTTTATAGTGACACAATTGATAGGAAACTTACAATAAGAAGGTTACACAGTAATATTTAAGTAGCGCTCTCTAATCTCATGCATGAAAGACACAGGATGTTTTACCCCAGTTTCGTATAGAGAGATAGCACTAAGGAAGACACAAGTAAAACAGTAATGGGATCACACCCATGTACACATACTCCATTGCTCTAAGTGGCTGAAGAAACGCCAGGATGAAATATATAGCCCATATATGCAAAGTTGGCCCAAAGGTGAAAAGCTTAAAGGATAGAGGTCCCCATCATAACATTAATTTAAACTTGCAACCAATATTTTGAATGAGGTCAAAGGTGGATTTATCTTCAGATTCTGCATACAAGTTAAGCTGCACGAATTTAGGTCTCATAGTTCTCACAGCAGAGGACCCAGTGTAGGTCCTTTGAAACTGCAAGGTATTAGTTACCAACTGTTTCAAACTAATAAGCTTTCAGCAATTTGCTATATATTATAGTTAAGACACAGTCAAGTCCAGAGAGGCCCCTCTTCCTACTGTTTGCACATGACCAATCTCTTTACTGCACAACAGTGAAAATTTGTTCCAGTACTCCAAAGTTCTGTACTTGAACAAAAGGGAAGAACATCAGCTTTCATAGCAGAAATTCAGTTAAAATGATTGAAGTTGGAATGATTAACGGAAAACCTTTTCTGAGACAAAACAGCCATAGGCAAGGCTTAAGTGCATTTGCAAATCGGAGAAGCTTCCAAGTGATTCCTTGAAAACCAGTTTAAGTTTGAAACTAAAGTGTAGGGTGGGTTTATGGGTCTAAGACTGTAAATATCCCCAAGTTTCTATCAAGTGCTAGCAATTTTATGGTAGTGGATTTGGGTACAGTTAGCATTATTAAATCTGTATGTTAACTGAAATTCAAACTTGATTGAGGTTCACTCAGCTGTAGACTACTGTCTAGTGTGCAGTTTGAAGGTTTTTTCTCAGTGGTTTGGGAATGTATATAATGTTTGCATTTAATGGAAGAGACTAAATTTATATGGAAGGAAACCTAGAGCTTATACAGAGTGCATGACTATGATTTCATAATTTAGAGATGATGATTTCTCTGTTCTCTTGGCTGATGGTACCATAAATTATTACGGTCGTGTGTCTCTGGGGCTTGGGGATGTGGGGAAGTTGCATCCTGCATGACTTTTAAGTGAAAAACTATTTTTTAAAACGTTCTTCTTATATACTACAGTACATCTGTAATTCTAGCTGATGGATAAAACAAGTCACCTAGCAACTGATGCAAAGGAGCCCAAACTGTCTCCTTCCAAGGAAATCAACCTAGGAAGACTTCATGTGACAATGATAACTCACTATGGACATGTGATGCATCTCCTGGGAGCAGCACATTTATCAGGCTTCAAAGAACCGGGGGAAATCAAGACAGCATAGCTTATTCTGGATGCCTTCTTGGTATTTCAGAGAAATCTATGTTAATTTCTATGTTCAAGGAAATAAGTCCTTGTTTCAGGGAAGCCAAGGTCTCTTGTGAGGATCTGACAGCAGTCATGAAGGGTCTCAGAATCTCAGTGGGTAAGAACCTTAGCTCTCATGCCCGAATCTATGACTGTGTGGGAAATATCTAATCTCAATAGACCAGTGGCTATCAGTCTGTTACAATCACTTGTGCTTACTCTAACTGCATGCAAATGAAGAGGAGCAGAAGCGGCATTGCTACCGACCTCGTAAGATCTGATGTCCACCTCATGGGCACTTCATGGTTGACGTTCATGAAATAGCAGTTACCCTGATAAGGCAAGAAACAAAATATGGCAAGCAGAATGATAGGGACAGAGATGTCATACTGCTGTGAAAACTAGTGTCTATGCCATGGAGTTCCAAATCTTACCATGGAAACTGCTGAAAAATTCTTCCATGGCGATTTTGAGGAGAATCCTGACTATAAAATTATGTAATTAATGTTTCTTCCAATTCAGGATTTGACACAAACAAATCATTCTTTCCTCCTCAAAGTTAGCTTCTTGAGAACTTGTACCACCCCCGTTCCAATGACGCTGCTGTTGGAAGATTATCTTTAGTACCATATCACTTATATTCCCTTCATTGAAGGCAGTATACATACAATCCTTACTGAAGATAGATATCATCTTTTCAGGGCTAATATGACTTTCATAAGTAGCTAAATCATTCAGTCCAGTGAGGAAAAGTGAACTAAATAGCAAGAAAGTATTTCATATATTTCATACACTTGCATTGGCATTTTAATTCATATATTCTAGATGAAATAAACAGATTGAAAATGAAAATTTCTTCAATCCCAGTATGCAGTATCTTAGCTGTAACTGCCTTGCAGCCAATCTTTTATTACTTGCCCAGCATTATCTTTTCCTCAATCTTTTGTATGAGTCTGAGATAATTAATACCAAAATATATCTTTTTATTCAAAAACAGCATTAGCAACCTAGTTTCCCACAGAATTCTCACTTCTCAACCCTTTTTAGACCTTCACAGTTTCATTTCCATGTCTTCCTCTCAATTTGGTCACAGCTAGTCTACTTAATGCTAATTTTTTAAAAAAGTTATCATAGTATATAGGTTATATTTATGGTTCACAGTTGGTTAACAGATGACATGTCAAATAAAGACTGCCAGTGATGAAAGCCACTGTTTTCCATGCAGACAGATTCACGTTTTCAAGCAAATGCAACAAACTGAGATTACATTTCCTGTATTTGGATAAGTCCCAGTTAGGAATCTGCACACCTAATGTAGGAAAATGGTTGTCCCATTCGATTCTGTGTGCCTACAATATCAGTGAACCAAAATTGGCTAGTCTGGAAGGGCTAGCACAGACATAAGTTAGGCACATGGATTGGAAGGGGATGTAGAATTCATCAACAGGGAAAGCTTTTTTTTTTTTTTGGAAACAGCCCTCAGATTTTTATGTGCCAAATATTTCATTCTTTTCCTCAGTTCTACTTTTCCATTATCTCTCTACAAGTCTGGAGGAGTTATATCCTCGGGAACTATGCTCTGGTAAAGAATCTTCAGGATTCACACAAAGTTATCTTTAAATGTTGCACCACTGTCCCCGAGAATGTATTGAAAGGCCACGTAAGGCCATGGGGTTGGTGTCTGCATTAGTGTCTACACTGGCGGCTGATGGCTTAAAGGTCGCTGCCCTCCATGCTGATTGAATCGCTGTAGAACAGCCTATCTGGCTCTCTGTTTAGCTCAGGGTCTCAGCTGCAATTTCCCCAGCTCCTTTCAACCTAAACTCCCAGTCTCGTAGTTCTCTTTGCTGAAGAAGGTCCTCGTGAGAGATTTTGGCCGCTAATGCTTCTGAGTTTAGGCTAGAATTTGTAGACTGATGTACTAGTCCATTTTCTGTTACTATAGCAAAATGTAGCCTAATGAACTTGACAAGACAAAAGGTTTATTTGGGCTCATAATTTTGAATGGCTAAGCTTTCATCAGTTGGTTTTCTTCTTTGGAGCCTCAGGTAATGTGAAGCATTACATCCCAATAGTGTCAGAAGCTAAGGAGCAAGTCTTCATCATCGGTATTTAGAAGACATTTCCTCAAACCATAGCAATCAGCCACACAGTACAGCTCACGCCGGTACTGTCCCTGTGTGGAAGTGCTTTCTAATTGAGCATTCACTATGGGCAGGCGACACATATTCCGTGAAAAGCTTTACCTTTGTCCAGTCCCTCACTTTTACCAAGCTTTCAAAAAATTCCCGACTCTCTTTCCTGATAAACAAGGGTTGTTGCATGAGTTACATTTTTGCACAAACATTTTGGAAAATGAAACCGAACAATAGGAGTTAGTATGCATGATGAAATCTATTTGCCATCCAGACAGCAAGCACTGAAATACTTGCCGGGTCCAAGAAGCTCAGAAAGCAGATGGTAGATGTATTGATTCCTCCCATCTTTTTCAGATGACAAGAAAAGACTCATAATTATTCATAGGCATCTAGGTGTTACTGTTTGAAAATTGCAGCATCTGAAAAGTCAAAACAATTTACGATCATTTAATCCAACCTGTGTGTTTTGCAGGTGAGAAAATATTGCAGATTTTTTCCTCAATTGCAGTGTGTCTGTCTCTACATTGCTCCTACTCTCTCTGTATCTGTATGTCTGTCCATTTCTCTTTCATGTTCTTTGCCTCTCCCTATCTCTGTTTAGGTAGGTCTGTACTCCATTTTTTATTGGATTATTTGTTCTTTTAATGACCAATTTCTTGAGTTCTTTGTATATTTTGGAGATCAACCCTCTGTCAGATGTGGGGTTAGTGAAGATTGTTTCCCATTCTGTAGGCTGTCGTTTTGTCTTGTTGACCGTGTCCTTTGCTTTACAGAAGCTTTTCAGTTTCAAGAGGTCCCATTTATTAATTGTTTCTCTCATTGTCTGTGCTGCCGGGGTTATATTTAGGAAGTGCTCACCTGTGCCGATGTGTTCAAATGTACTTCCCACTTTCTCTTCTATCCTAAACATAATAAAGGCAATATACAGCAAGCCAACAGCCACCATCAAACTGAATAGGGCCAACTCTTGACCCTCCAGCTGACCCATAGAATGGGATCATTGCTTCCAGCCTGTGATGTTCACCCTGCTGGGAGAGCTGAAACATGGGGCCTGCGCACTGCATATAAACTGTAGCACAATGGTCTGAGCTTTGGAGCAGCTGGCACCAAAGTCAGGGAGGTGTGAGGCAGCCTGGAGCTCATAGGGATCCTGACCCTGGACGCCCTGCTAGTCACAAGATCCCTCTGATTCTGGGAAACAGTAGGATATCTGACAGGAGTCTCGGCAATGGTCCGGTATTCATGGTGCTCCAGAAACTAGAAGCCTTGAACCAGACCAATGGCTCTTTGCAATGAGTGTTTGCATGTAAAACTGAGCACAAAAAATATACAGTGTGACCCACTGCAGTTTGCAATGCCACTATGACAATAATATGTGGTGGAGAGATGGGAAATATGGAGGACCAGATCAGCATGTGCATGGCGAAGAAAGCAGAACTAGAGGCCCACAGAGGTGGCAGATGTGGGAGACGGCTGCAGTTGAATGGGGAGTATGTCCTTGCTGACTGGCCTACAGGGTGGTATGCAGGAAACTCATGTAGGCTCTGCCCCCAAACTTGTTTCCCAGCTGCATGATCGCTTGGCTCTGAGCAAAGTCTAGATATCTGAGAAGAAGAATAGTTCATTTTATGGACTGGGCCTCCTCAAAAGATTTGCATGGTCCATGTTGCCCCAGAGGAGGCCATGTTGGTGTCTGGAGTCTCTGCTGCAGCTTGAGGCCATGTTGATGTCTGTGGTGTTGGGTGGGAGGCCACTTGATGTCTATCGCCTGTGCTGCAACTGAGGGCCATGATGGTATCCATGGTCCTCGCTGTGACTGAGGTCTGTGTTGACTTCTGTTGTCCGTGCTCCCTCAGGAGACCATATTGTTGCCTGAAGTCTGTTACCACAGAAGGCCATATGATTGTCCAACACCTACGTTATCACGGAAGACCATGTGAATGTCTGAGGTCTATGTTATCTCCTTAGGCCATGAGGATGTCCGTGGTCTGTGTTGTCACCTGAAACCATGTGGCTGTCTCTTGGCTGTGCTGCTGCTTGAGGCCACATTGTTGTCTGTGCTCTGAACGGCCACTGGAGATCATGCTGAGGTCAGTGGTCTCTGCTGTCACCAGAAACCATGTGGAAGTCCATGACCCATGCTACCCCTGACTGAAAAGATCACAGAGCTTCTTTCGCAGTGATATTGATGACTGCTGACTCAATGTTGAGAATAAGAGACCTAGAAGGCTTCTGTGACAACCTCTATCCCCATCCCCCGCCCCCCCGAAAACAAACAGTCTAGATAGGGAATCATTGAAGAGAACTCTTAAATTTGTGATAGGGATAGTGATGTGTAGCTCTTCACAGTTGACGGCTTCTGGCAGGGGTTGGGGTGGGGAAGGTATAAGTTTTCTTTAAGGAAATACTGGCCACTGGGAGTGTGACCATGCTCCAGTGAGTATATGGCAACACAAATTGAACTTGATATTTTTTTCCTCTTTTTTTCTTTTCTTCTTTTATTCGGGGGGGGGGCGGTGTTGAAGTAAAGGGTGGCGTGGACCTGGGAGAATGGGGAATTGTCTGAGATAGGGATGCATTGCATGAAATTTCCAAATAATCAATAAAAATATTATGTTGGCAAAAAAGAAGTAATACCCTTAGGTGCAAAGTTAAGAAAAAGTGGATTTGGGGAAGCTAAATAATGATTGCTGACTTGACAGATTGACAGGTTCTAAAATCTCCCGGGAGACAAGCCATTGTACACAGGATAGTAAATTGTGTGAACGGGGTGGGAGGGTTCTTCCTAAAAGTGGGCGGCGGCGTCTCCTGGTCTGTGGTCCTGAGCTAAACGAGAATGTGAGCTGAACACCAGCATTCGTCTCTCTGCTTCCTGACTGTGTATGGATTATACCCTTAAACCGTGAGTCACAATAAATAAACCCTTCTTTAGATACTGCCGAAGACTCAAGACCTTTGCCTGTCAATTCTTCCCTCAAGTTGGCACGTGGTGTACACGTTACTATGTGCTACATACAGCTACTGTAGACATATGACCCACAGAGTCTAAAATGTTTACCATTTAGGCTAGTTGACTGCCAGAAGCATACAAATCCTTGAGACTACTCTACCCCACTCCAAGCCCAACACCAACCTAGGCCTTGCTGACTCTGAGGAGAGTCTGTTGGAAATAAGAGCCAATGAAGCAGAACATTGATTTGATTGTTGGCTTCCAGCAGCACTTACCATGCAAGTCTAAACGCACATGGCACAAACAATGGGTAGACCACTTTGGAGAGGTCATGTGCAGTGGCTTAAATGTGTTCCCACAAAACTTGTATGGAAAACTTAATCCTCAATGTCACATTTTCAAGAGAAGAAGACTAATAAATGATGCTGTGTCAGTGGATGAATGTGGTTACCTCAGAAATGGAACCTTTACTTTGAGGATTGGTCATGATACAAGCCAGTTCAATGCTCTTTCCATCTGTGAATCTCAAGCTGAAGCCTCTGTTAGCAACACAGCCATCTCTTCCATGGCAGACACTGGGCATAGATACCACAGTGACAGAAGATGGGCATGTTCAGCTGAACTATTACAGCCATATTTAATACCATTTTAAATGATTGCATCAACACTTGCAAGCAGAAGATGAATTCTGACTTGGTCAGCCTTTTGTTCTCCTGAGATCATCAGAAATCATTATGTTATCACATAATGTTTCCCAAATTATCACAGAAAGTTTCCCAGAGAAATGAAGGACACCATCTACAGAAGAGAAACATTACTAGCATCCCTGTCAGCCAAAATTTTAATCTCAATTCTGCTTGCTTCCTTGTCTGCAATTCAGAGAAATAGAGACAGCCACAGTTGGAACAACTAGGATTTTATAATTGTGTATATATTCTTCCCTTATTATCATATTTATGCATGTAAAATAAAAAGAAACCTTTCCTAAACAGGTTTATTACTGATGCTATCGTGTAACCAGCCAGACCAGGCATTCTAACTTTTAATCATCTTCTCCTTTAGATTCTGAAAGCACCTCTTGTAAGCTGTGGAATCTGTGCTGATATCTGTCATTTTAAAGAGCATACCCCCCACCTCTTTGAACATAGAAAGAGTATTGTCCTTCAGGGTTATTCAGTTAAAACTGACCTGTAAGAGTTGCAATCACTTCACGTTTCAGGAATTGCATTTTCCTCCATGTGTGGAAGGAGCGATTAATAGATGTAATGATGGCCACAGGAATATCAATAGCTTTCTTCAAAACACCTTGATAATTGCAAAGTGTTCTTACAAAAAATAAATACACACACACATACCAAACCTACTTAAATCTTCTAGCCTGTATTGTGCTTCATTTAACCCAGATGCCAACCCTGAGCAAATAATGATTATTATACTAGTTTTCTTTAACAGAAAAGTAATCCTGCAATGATTCCGGTAAAAGTTGAGCAACTCTTCTCAAATGAAAACAGGGAAAATACCTTCAGGCTTGTTTAAGAGAAACAAAACAGCCTCAAGTGATGAACTGAACAGGCAGAATTTCTCACTGGGGATGCTATAAAAATTGAAAACGTTGATTTTTCTTTTTTAAGGCAAATCCCAGGATCCCAATGTAACATGAAGGCCTGTTTGTTGGGATTTCTGTCCTGCCCAGTTCCCAAAGCTGGTAAATCCCAAAGAAAACACACAGAGAGTCTACATTAGGTTATAAACTGATTGGCCCATTAGCTCAGGCTTCTTATTAGCTCTTATCAGTTATATTAACCCATTATTCTTATTTATGTTAGCCACATGGGTTGGTACCTTTTTCAGTGGGGCAGGTCACATCTTGCTTCTTCCGTGGTCTGGGCAGGACTGGCGAAAGAGCTTCCTTCTTCCCAGAATACTCCTGTTCTCATTGCCCCACCTCTAATTCCTGTCTGGCTACCAGCCAATCAGCGTTTATTTAAAATATAATTGACAGACTGTAGAACTGTCCTGGACCATCCAAATGCTGAGAGAGAACACCTAAAGCTGGGCAAACAGAAGGTAAGCTTGGTAGCAGTTGAGGTTGCTGTCACTGTCTGAGAGAGCATTTGTAGGGAGACTGAGTGGCAATTCAGCTCTCTTAGGAAAAGCAATGCAGGTCCTCTCTCATGCTACTCCTCATAGCATTCCAGAGCATCTCAAGGGAATGGCACATAATTAATACTGTTTTGTACAGTGTTGAGGTCCTCAGCTTAGCTTAGTTCATGGCCCTGAGAGGCCTTTTCCATGATAGTTCGGTGGCAGGTCCTTCTTAGAGAAAGGAACATAGGGGGCAAATAAATCAATGAATTGGTTTGAACTGCAGCTTCCCTGGTACCTTGTCAGCATCATGGACATTTATCTCTCTCAGCCACTAAGCTAGCATGCAGGACACTGAATTTGGTGCTTTTCACACATCTCAAGAAGTAGTGAAAAGTAAAACACTGAAGAGGGTCATTCCTCCCCTCCTTCTCCCTTCCCTCCCTCTCTTCCTTCCTTCCGCCCTTCCCTCCCTCCCATCCCCACCCCTCCTTTCCTTTCCTTCCATCATTTCTCCCTCCCTTTCTTTCTCCCCTCTCTTTCTCGCCCCCTCCTTCTCTTTCTTCCTTCATCTCTCCTACTTCATTTTCTTCTCTCCCTCACTTTTTTTTAATTTATACTTTGCTAAGCTCTACAAATGAAAAGATGGGGTTAAGCAGAAAGTTACACTTCAGTGCTCACTTGACACTGGAATACAATTTGTCTAGCCAGCCAGCTGCGGACTTGTCAGACAATAACACAGCAGGGCACAATAAAGACCGATGAAGGAAAATATGCCTTTCCTGAGAATGACTTTTCTATGTCTTAAGGTTGATGTCACCTATGAATGTCACTGGTAGCCTTTAATGAAAGAAAACCAGAGAAAAGTGGGATGGGGAGAGAGCTAAAGGGAAAAGGGCTTCTGCCAGGCATCAGTTACCTCAGAGGACCCACACTGGCATTCATGCCAAGGCTGGCTCTGCCTTGTTCAATTATTGATAAGAATATTACCAGAAGAGGCAGCTTTTTATTCAGCAGAGATAGAATCAATTGTTGCTAGACATAACATGGAATTTGGAGGCAGACAAGCTCAATTGAAATGTCATTTCCATCACTTACTAGTTGCATTGTCTTAGACAGGCTTGTTTGAACTTTCTTTATCCTCAGTTTCCTTGACTATTGAATGAAATTGCAAATGTCTACAGCCCAGAGGAATTTTTAATGAGTTAAAAATGAAGTATACACTTGACAGAGTGGGGAAAGTCAGTACACATTAGCTTACTTTTGTGGTTCCTTTCCTACCACCAAAAAAGGATTCAGATTAGATAGATCTAGGAGTCCTTGGAGGACATAAGACCATCCTCCACATTGCAAAGGTTGTGATTGACCCACTCAACAAATGAACATCATATCAACTTATTTCCGGACAACTCAAAACACATGGGATGTCTCCCCAGCTCAGGAAAATTCTTCCTATCTCATCTCAAAGATACAAATTTGTGAGAAATTTTTGTCTAAAAATTTTAATCCTAGAGAAATATGGAATTCTATGCATGAACTCTCCCCCCATTTGCTCATTTAAGGTATTCTGCATTATAAAGCTGCCTGAAAAATTAACTAGTTCATTAAAGGCTCAAAACTGCTCACATGGAAGCATGTGTGTATGCATGCTTTGTCTATATATGTGTGTATTGTTATATAAATTTTTAAATAAAATATACAGCACATATATATCATATTCTCTTCTCTCCTCCATCTCTTCCCAGATACTCCTTGAAATGTGACTCTGCTTTGATGGTGTCCAGTCAGTCAATGATGTATATACATGTATGTAATTTGCAAAGTGAGAAAGGGATGAGATACCATTGCATGTTTGAGGGTGATCAGGGAGTGCTTTCTGATTATTTCATTAGAAATGCCATGGTTAAAGGTTTATTCTTTAAATTCAAAGAAGCGCCATAGACACAGCAGCTGTTTGGAGACTGTCTTATACAGTACTTGGTTGGACAGTCTATGCTCAATGCCACTAAAAGTTGTTGTCATTTGGGTGAATACAATGGGCCTTAAAGTATCTAAAATGTTTCTTCTTTGTTTATCTCTGCCTCTCCAGACACACCTCCCACACATACCCTTATCAAGAGAATAACAGTGTCCTTTAGGTCCAAAAAGGATAGTTGGTCTGGGACAATGGTCTTTTATCCTATCACTTGTATTATTTTTAATCAAATGCTGATTGGCCAGTAGCCAGGCTGGAAGTATAGGCAGGGCAACCAGGCAGGAAGTAGAGGCAGGGCAACCAGGCAGGAAGTAGAGGCAGGGCAACCAGGCAGGAAGTAGAGGCGGGGAGACAAGAACAGTAGAATTCTGGGAAAAGGAAAGAATCAGTCTACAGTTTTCACCCAGACACAGAGGAAGCAAGATGAGAATGCCTCACTGATTAAGATACCAAGCCATGTGGCTAACACAGATAAGAATTATTGGCTAATATAAGATATAAGAGTTAATAAGAAGCCTAGATTAATAGACCAAACAGTTTATAATTAATATAGACCTCTGTGTGTTTCTCTGGGACTGAACAGCTGCAGTATCGGGTGGGACAGAAATCTCTGTCAACAGATAGTGACCAGAACAATCAGTTTCTAGAATATTCATGAACTCTCTGTACAAGTAGGTGTTTGAAAAAGTTAAATTTCTAATTAATGGACATGTCTCTCACCTGAACAAGAGACATGGACCTAGGCCCAGGTATCTTCTGGGGTTCCACACCAATTGACCCTGATTTGGGTATATTGCGTCATCATTTCCTTATAAACTGAGGGAAACACACATTTGGGTTTGGGTTTTGAAGGTGAAGTGGCCTGTTAGAAGTTTTCCATATGGTTCCAAGTGGAAGATAATAATTTCTCATTGAGTTTGGGACAACATCCCAGCTAACTCTGTGACTTTTGTATCTTCTGTATGTAACTCACTGCCCAGAAATTTCCCTTCCTTGATATCTCTTGAGGAAGGGGTGAGTCTGATGTTATGTAATGGTTATTATTGGATTCCTGATGACTATTTGTCTTATGGGTGGCTAGGGTCCTGAAAAGATTCAACAGTCTATTAAAGAGTGAAGGCAATTCTTTCTGTTCTCAATCTACACCCATTAGGTTGCATAAGGTCTTTGAGAAAAGAAAAGGAGCACAGACAATACAGAAGAAAATAAATGTCTACAAGAAAAATGATGACTTTAAAATAGGAACAGCTCAGATATAGCAACAGCCAAAGCAGAAGTAATAAGGACATGCAAAGTATAATCTATGCATGTGTGCTCTTGAAAGTTTAATAAAAAGAGAGAACCAAGGCAACACATGCAGAAAGCCCAGGTTCCTGAGTTGGGAGATGGCTTTCAGTGGGCAAAATATTTGTGCAGAAACATGAAGCCCTGAGTCCAGATCATTAGAACCCACTTAAAAATATTCTGGAAACACAATGCTGCAGGCCAGAGCAAAGACAATTAGATCCTAGGAGCTCATTGGCTAGCCAATATAGCCAAAGGGATAAACTGTCAGTTCAATAAGACCTTGTCTTGAAAAAGTGGAGTGTAACAAAGAAAGACATTTAATATCACCATCTGGCATTCACATGTGCATGAATGAATGAATGTACCTGCACATGTATATGCACATATGTGAAAACCATGCAGAAAAAAAGAGGAGGGAGGGTAACAGAGAGTTGGACAGACAGAGAGAGTTAGAGAAGTTAGGGCTATTTTTAAAAGAAAATATTGAGAAAAAACTTGGGGATTAGGGCTGGAGAGATGGCTCAGCGGTTAAGAGCATTGCCTGCTCTTCCAAAGGTCCTGAGTTCAATTCCCGGCAACCACATGGTGGCTCACAACCATCTGTAATGAGGTCTGGTGCCCTCTTCTGGCCTGCAGGCATAGACGCAGACAGAATACAGTATACATAATAAATAAATAAATAAATAAATAAATAAATAAATAAATATAAAAAAACTTGGGGATTAAATATTTAAAATTTTGTAAGATTTCAACATAGATTATTTTCCATATTTCTTTCAAGTATAAGATTATCTGTGATGTGCAAACAGGCTATGTAGTGACAAGATGTATTTTGGAACAATTGAAAAATTTTTTCCAGCACCATACCTCATTTTACTGTATTACTAAGCTTAAAATTTAAATTTATAGGCTATGAACATTACAATGACACATGTACATATAGACACACAGAGTCATATACTCATACTCACGTATATGCCATGTTGAAACACCTAATGATGGAAATAAAGACCATATTAGGAGAATAAAATTGAAGACATTGGCTGATTCATTGCTGAATGTGGCCCTTGTATATTAATAAGGTAATTGATACTCATGATAAGACAAATTTTAAAAATGTCATTTATCAGACAATTGTTCTCAGAGGGAAAATTGAAAAAATAAAAGCCAATAAATGCTATGCATGGTATTTGGGGAATGGAAGCATGTTCTCAAATCTGTGTATTCTCAGAGTACAGTACCAAGACCATGATGTCCCTGTTGACCAGTGTTCTCTGCTGCTCTGTATCATTTCTCAGTGGTATTTTCCAGTGTGGGGACTCAAGAGGTTCTATGGTCAAATTTTGAGAAGGTTCCATGAGGTGCTGAGAAGAAGGTATATTCTTTTATGTTTGGATGGAATGTTCCATAGATGTATGTTAAATCCATTTGAATCAAAACATCTGTTAGTCCCCTTATTTCTCTGTTCATTTTTTTGTCTGACTGATCTGTTCAGTGGTTAGAGTGGAGTGTTGAAGTCTCCCAATATTAGTGTGTGGGGTTTAATGTATGATTTAAGCTTTGGAAGTGTTTCTTTTACATATGATGATGCCCTTGTATTTGGGGCACAGATGTTTAGTATTGAGATTTCTTCTTGCTGATTTTTTTGTGACTAATATGAAATGTCCTTCATTGTCTCTTTTGATTGATTTTAGTTTGAAGTCTATTTTGTTATATATTAGGATAGCTACACCAGCTTGTTTCTTAGGTCCATTTGATTGGAAAATTTTTTCCTAACCCTTTACTCTGAGGCAATATTTGTCTTTGAGATTGAGGTGTGTTTCTTGTATGCAGCAGAAGGATGGATTCTGTCTTCATATGTAATTTGTTAGTCTGTGTCTTTTAATAGGTAAGTTGAGTCCATTTATATTAAGGTATATTAATGACCAGTGGTTGCTATCTCCGGTTAATTTAGTTTTCATTGTTGGTGATGTTATTTTGTGTGTTTTTCCCTTCTTTTGGATGTGCTGCTGTGAGATCATCAATTGTCTGTGTTTTTTGTTGATGTAGCCAACTTCCTTAGGTTGGGCTTTTTCTTCTAGTTCTTTGTGTAGGGCTGGGTTTGTGGCTAGGTATTGTTTAAATCTGGTTTTGTCATGGAATATCTTGTTTTGTTTTTTTATAGTGATTGAATGTTTTGCTGGGTATAGTAGTCTGGGCTGGCATCCATGGTTTCTTAATGTCTGCATAATGCTTGAACAGGACCTTCTGGCTTTCATTGCCTCATTGAGAAGTGAGATGTAATTCTGATAGTTCTTTCTTTATATGTTATTTGACCTTTTCCCTTTGTAGCTCCTAATATTCTTTCTTTATTCTGTATGTTTAGTGTTTTGATTTTTATGTGGTGAAGGAATTTTTTTGATTCAGTCTATTTGGTGTTCTGTAAGCTTCTTGTGTCTTCATAAGCATATCTTTCTTTAGGTTGGGAAAGTTTTCTTCTATGATGTTCTTAAATATGTTTTCTGTGCTTTTGATTGAACTTGTTCTTTTTCTATATCTATTATTCTTAGGTTTGGTCTTTTCATGGGAGCCCATATTTCCTGGATATTTTGTATTAAGTTTCTGTTAGATTTAATGTTTTCTTTGACTGATGAGTCTATTTCCTCTATTGTATCTTGAGTGTTTGAGATTCTCTATTCCATCTCTTGTATTCTGCTGTTTATGCTTGCATTTGTGGTTCCTAATCATTTTCTCATGATTTCTGTTTCTATAATTCCCTCAGCTTGTGTTTTCTTTATTGTCTTTATTTCAGTTTTCAATTCTTGAATAGTTTCTTTCATATGGTTGATTGCTTTCTCTTGGTTTTCTTTAAGGGGTTTATTGTTAGCTTCCTTTTTTTTTTTTTTTTTTTTTTTTTTTTTTTTTTTTTTTTTTTTTTTTTTTTTTTTTTTTTTTTTTTGTTTGTCTTTTCCTCAATTTCTTTGAGGGAATTTTTCATTTCCTCTTTAAAGGCCCCAAACATTCTCCTGAAGTTATTTTTTAGGTCATTTTCTTCTGCTTCATCTATATATGGTGGTTCAAGTCTTGCTGTTGTATGGTCACTAGTTTTTACTGGTGTTATCTTGCTCTTTGTGGTGTTGTGTGTGTTCTTACCTTGTCTAACCATCTTTTACTTTGATTGGTGTAGTTGGGGCTGTCTGTGAGTCTGGTGACCAACCTTCCAGGTGCCAGTGGCTCCAAGGCTCATATAGTTGCTCCTTGTGGTGCAGTCAGTGCCATGGTTCCAGTCATCCTGTTAGTCACTCCGTGTTCCTGAATGTCACTCAGTGATCCTGGAGTTTGCTCTGCTCCTGTGGAGTTCATTGTCTCAGGCCTGCTCTGACATAGGTTGCTATTTCAGTCCTGTTTCTGTAAATGTCCCTGATCTGGATCCGCTCCTGTGGAGGTCCCTGGCTTGGGGTTGGTTCCACAAATGTCTCTGGCTCTTATCTACTTCCTTGGAGGTCCCAGACTTTGGGCACGCCCAGACCCACAGAGGTCCTAGCTCAGGCATACTCCCTCAGAGGTCCCAGACCCATTCCCAGATCCACAGAGGTCTCTGGTTCCTGTATACTCTCTCAGAGGTACCAGACTCATGCACTGACCAACAGAGGTCTCTGGCTTTGTCCCACTCCCCCAGTGGTTGCTCCCCTGTACCTGCTTCTGTGGAGTTTTCTGTCTCAGGCCTGCTCTGGCCTATGTCACTGGCTGAATCCTGTTTCTGTAAATGTCCCTGGTCTAGATCCACTCCTGCTCCCACAGACCTTGCCATCTCAGTCCTGCTCTGGTCTAGGTCACTGGCTTAGTCCTGCTCCCATGGATCTAACTGTCTCAGGCCTGATGTGACCAAGTCTTTGGCTCAGTCCTGTTTCTGTAAATGTCCCTGGTATGGATCTGTTTCTACTCCTGTGGAGTTCACTGTCTCAGGCCTGCTCTGGCCTAGGTCACTGGCTTAGTTTTGTCAATCTTTTATCAAGACTAATAAATTCTATATTTAGAAAAAAACAGTGGTTTTGCCCTATCTCGTAATTACAGGTTTTAATATGACAAGGTTATACAGGCAAGCAGAGGTTTCAGGGCTCACTACCCTGAGAAATAGTCTCATTTAATTCTGGATATGTGAATCATAAAGGCGTTTGCTTGCTATATTTGTATTTATATATGCATTCTTATATGATGAAAATATTTGTACTGATTCAATTGCATAAGCAGAATTATCATATCTAGCACCTAATACATTTATTGTTCTGTTTTGGCAAAAGCATTAAAATGAAACAACTAACATGTAACTACTTTTAAATGTATAAACTCTTTACTTTTTCAAGATGGTCTCACTATGTAGACCTTCGCTGGCCTGGAATTCACTGTGTAACCTGTAATATTCTTGATCCATAAAGATTCACTAGCATTTTCTTCCTTAGTGCTGGAATTAAATGCATGTATCACCATAAAATAAGGAACATGCTGGCGATAACTACCTTACAATTTTCTGTGTTAAGACAAATAGATATGGGGCTTTTCACTCATTGTTTTGTGCATAAAACCAACAGAAAGAGAGCTGTTTTTTCACAGACAGATCAGACAAATGCCTTCAAGGAAATAACATTTGAAGAAGCTATCTACCTTCTATCAAAACCAAAGTAGGAGTATAAGTTAGAACCCACAGGCTAGATAAAACTGCTATTTCACAGAGCCAGAAATTAGAGGCTTGGGAAGAGGGGCATGCATGCAGCATTTCTTTCAAAAAGTAAACATATATCATTATAATGGAGTGTTTTCTTTTTAACATAGAGCCACATCTGTATACAATATGTAAATATGTGTCTCAAATTTAAAACACACACTAAAATGGAGTTAGCAGCTTAGGTTTTATGCATCTAAATTTTGATAATATCAAGGTTATGCCAAGTCTCCCAGCTGCACACAGTGGCAAGGATCCATCTTTAGTCTGGCCCTTTACAGGGGGTCATCTGGGCACTGGATGCTTTCTGGTGATCTGCAAAGCAGAGGCTGTAGTTTGTTTTTATTTTTCATCCTTTGAGGTCAAGTCTCAGTGGGGAGAAGCCAACACCTATTAGCCTTTGAATTACTTGCATTAGCAATGAGTAAAACGAGGGTGATGGCAATGCGAAGAAGGGAGAATGACAGTTTTCATCCATGTCCCTTGGTGGAAACTAAGAGGAAGAAGACCAGATCATAGCAAAGAAAATTCTAGGAAACTTATAAGACCTCTGTGTAAGAACTGTGGTAGATAGGGAACAAAGGTGAGCCTTGAACTTGTATCTTAACTCTGGTTAAAGCAGACTTAGGAGCTTTCTCTTGAAAATAATAAGGACCAGAGAAAATATGCTTTGGACTTCTGCAGAACAAAGATTATGCACTAGTGGAGTGGAGGATATTCATTACATTTCATGTCACTCTGACAAAAATGATCTGGCAATATAATATTGGCTGATGGAAGGATAGTCTGTTTGGCCACCCAGGCCTCAGTTTCCTCCCTTCTCTGTGGGGAAGGCACAGTAGAGTTCATGATGGTGAGTTTCACAGGTAGTAGAGAAGCTCCAAGCAGAGAACTCACACTTGAAAAATAGGACACACACCCTCTGCTGGCTAGGTCACATGCCCAACAACTGAATCCACAACCTCCCAAATCAGTGCCACCAAGTGGACATCACGTGCCCAAATACCAGGACCTCTGGGAGACCTTTCACATTCAAGCCATAGCAGGATGACTTCAAATCTGGATGTATACATTATCTAAACAACAACAATAACAAAAAGAGCAATTGCATATTGATTATGTAGCTATTCTATACCCACATCTATCTTGTTCTTTCCCACATAGACTATACATGTGCAGGTAACAAGAAGCATGTCTCTCCTAACAGGTCTTACAATTGGAAGAAAGTTACCCTATAAGAAATTTCTAAATCCTCCCAGATGGAAATTAAAATGTGTCTTCTTATCATGCTGTGCTGGATGCTGCTGGCACTGCCTCCCTCTCACTGTGGTGTGTGACCTCAGGGAAGAACAGCTTCACCTCCTGTCCTTTATCTCTTTATCAATATAGACATTGGGATAACAAGACACACAGGATGCAGCCAGAGATGGCATTTTCAAGCCAGGGAAAGATGTCTGGGATGGATCCTTCCCTCAGACCCTCAAAGTAACCCCCATGCTGGCATGCTAGTCTTTGACCTCCAGACTACAGAACTGTGTTTAAGCTATCCAGCCTGTGATCTTTTTCTAATATTGCTGAAGCAGAATAATACAAGTTCCCATAAAGATTTGCCATGAAGACAAAGAGTGGAAGAATACAGGCTGAGGCAACTCTGGAATTGAACTGCATGTGGTTACAGCTTCTCCTTTAGATTGTCTGGAGTAGCTTCATCCTTCTAGCACCACAGTGGACCCCTTTATCTGTAAGGACACCCTGGAAAGAAGTGCACTTACCACAGACAGAGAAGTAAGACATTTCTATCTGTGTCAATTTACAGATTTATTTTGGAAGATGATTGTGAAAATCATCCAAAAGTAGCCCATAGTCTCCCCAAAGCTACTGTCCTTTTGTAGCAGACATGAGTCAATACTGTATTTTGAAAATGCTTTATTTGCCTTATAAAAGTCTTGACTTTTCCATGCAAAGAAAATTAGAGTCTGGAGTGAAATGAAATAGCTCTGGAGTCTGTGTCAGCATCTATTAATGAAGAACTACTTACGGCAGCCACTAAATACAGCATTCTCTGTAAGTCGCTTGCACTGGGTAATATATGCAAGTGGTATATGCAATTCCTTACCATGGACCCAAACTGCTAAGGTTCCAGTGCAGCACAAGAGGCTAAAGGGGAACATGCTCAAGGCGCTGCATCTAAGCAATGTCATCTCAATCACAGCAGCACCAAAAATCCCACAGAAATCTAATAATAGCTCTCTCTTTTTATTACTAAATGTTCTCTTGCTCCTTTGCTTGTGGCATATTTTTAAAATCACATAGTACAGCTTATGTTTGGGAGAGACCAGATGATATTGCTAAACCCTGAGGTCTGACCCCAACAGCCCATCAGTTAGCACTTGCCTGCTATGGACTATGTGTGTGACATTTTAAGTACTTCATTAGTCTGAGGCCATGCTCCCTGGGGCTCCCATATAACAAAGGGTATTATGGGTGCTTTCCAAATGTTCCATTGTTATAAATCATTGTTATTAAAATGTAGATGCTACAGAAGGAATAGAATCCTAGGATTTTAGATGGTGCTTTTGTAATCTTCCAGTCCATGAATGGTAAGTAGACTTTACCCCAGTGGCAAGTTTATAACAGTTGCTGGTGGCTACCTAAAGCATCCTATTAGTTACTCATACCCAACAAAAGGCAAATCCAGTAAGGATGGGTTTACTTTTGGTTTATAGTTTGAGGGTCCAGCCCATCATGGCGAGGAAGTCTTAGCAGCCAGAATATACAGGATAACACAACAGAATTATATGACAGCTGGTCACATGGTACCCACAGCCTAGAGGCAGAGAGGAATGAGTACTCACATGTAGCTTACTCTCTCACTTTCTACATTTTATTCAGTCTTGAATGCTAACTGTACTGTAAGATGGTGCTGTACTGTAAGATGGTGCTGGGTGCATTTAGGATTAATCTTACATCTTCAGAAAACCTTTCTAGAAATATGTTCAAATATGCCCCAAATTCTCTATCTGAAGTGAATCTAAATAACATTACACTGACAATAAAAATGAGCAAGCACAATCTTGGGAAATGTGCTAGCACCAAATTGATAGGGAACCTCCTTCAGCCAATGATCTTTAAGAGGCTGGACCATGTTAGGGCATAACCTCTTAGATACCTAGAGGAAACCACCAGCCTTCCCAGGGCTATTTGTGTCCTCACTCCCCTTTCCAGTAACATCTGGTGCCCCATGTGAGGTTCAAACCCACAACCCTGGTACAAGAGTCTCATGCTCTACCAACGGCATCCCCACTCCCAATACAGTTTTCCTCAGGGTTGGGAACACTATTTAGGGGTTGATTATTGCTTGTATAGGGTAGAGGGTTAGGGTAGAAATTATATAGGCCCAGAGATCTCTTTAAAAACAAAGAGGAAAAATTGAATGGGATAATAGGTAGTTTAGTGTAAGCTTACACTAATAATAGTAAGTTAAAAAGTAAATACTTGTGAGCTATTGTTTATGGACAATCTACATTGGTATAAATTCTTATATATTGATACAAGTTCAAATTATATTTGTTATTTCTGTTTAAAATATTTGTATACCTTTGCAAAGTTATTTTGTCAGATTGTATACATGTATGTTTCTATCTCTGTTTAAGATATTTTGCTTCTTGATACAATATTTAGGATATATTTATCATATTACATTATATATTTCTACCTCTGATGAAAATACTTACAAGTTGTTTACATTTTGAGGTCATTGTCTTCATTTACTGCACAACTGTTTACAGATTATTTAATATTCTGATATAAAGTCTTAGTCTTTAAGTCATACAAGTATTAAGTATTATATGTCAATAGTCATTCATGTTTGTTATAGTAAGATTAATTAGGTTCTTTAAATATATAGAGATTGTATATGTATTTAGGTATAGATAGGTAATCTTCAACCACTTCAAAGATCTGTAGAACATGGCATTTAAATAATTTAGGATTCTGTTGACATGAGACACGATTGATCCTGACAACACCAATCTATTCCTGAGAGAATATTGAGCACCAAAGACACTCCACTTGGAGTTTGTTTTCTTCTAGGCACAACTGGCCTTTGGGCAAGGAACTGCCCATGCCTCGACCACTGACAAAGTGAATGGTGTCCGGACTGGACAAGCAGCATACAACAAAAAGACTGTCAAGCCTTGCCAAGACAGGGTATGATGGTTCTAAAAATTTTCCTACCTCTAAAAAATGGTCTATCAGTTATGCTAGGCCTTACCCAAAGTTGGTTGCTTCAACATTACAAATGAGACTTTGAGTGATTACTCAGGTAGCCAGTTGTCACTATCATATACTGCAAATTTTGGAAGCTGCCTGATAGAACTTCTTGTCTACTCAAGTAATATTATCTCCCTTCTCAGGCCTTTGATGGAGCTAAAGATTAAATAGTCATAGTTACCTTCCTCTTATGATTTAGCCAAACCATTTTCAATGTAAGACTTAGATTCCTTAGGATAAAATGTTTATTAAACATTTATCATATGTTCCTTGCTTAATATTGTATATGTTGGGTAATCCTTATTTTATACTTGATATCTGTTCCTAGTATATATAGTTTTGTACTGGGTTTGAAACTCTCTTATTTAGAAAAAAGATGGAGGTGATGGAGAACCTCCTTCAGCAAATGACCTTTAAGGGGCTGGATTAGGTATGGGTGTGACCTATTGGGTATCCAGAGAAAACTGCTGGCCCACTCAGGGCTTGCTCTCTCTCTTTCTGGTTCTTGTGTTACACACCTGAGGTTGGACTTCTCATTCCTGTTCCATGAGTTTGTCCCTTATAATAAATAAATATAACTAAAATGTCTTGGAGTCACCCCCTTTCCAGTAACACTAAATGTTAGCATAGTAAGTATCAATACTAAGACAGAAGCTCGTGTCTTGAGCAGACACAAGTATAAAAGTTACAACCTTTCCATATCTACACCCAAGGATGAGAAAACTGAGCCCCCAAAGCATCAAACAACAGTAAGAAGGTCACATACATCCAGACTCTTCTGCAACACCACTGAAATATTCTAGTAGCCTGAGTATAATTTAGTTCTGCCTTTCAGGTGGTGACACTGGATTTCATTCTCAAAAGAAACTGTAATCCAGAAAGTACTGCTATCTGTCTTCTCTTCCTGACACAAACGTTATCTCCTTTCTTTAGGGGTTTCTGCTTTGCATCTGTGCAGGGTCCCCTTCATCTGAGAAGCTATTTGGGAGGGATTGAGACTAGGGACAGGTCTACACACCAATACTCATCTACAAATTGTGACTAAGCATGAGGTCTGCATTCTGTATGTTCAACTCAAAGCGCTAAAGCTCTGAGTTCTTTGAAAAAAATAGTGCAATGAAATATAAATTTGTTGGTTAGCAATATGCCAAATACAGGTAAAATATTAATGAACATAGAAATATAAAATATCCTGCAGTTAAACTGGACAAACCATGGTGGAGCTAAAAAATGTCAGAAAACTTTTTTGAAGTAATAAGAGCAAGGAGTTAAATTTTAATTCCTTGTAGCAATTATTTTCTCCCCTGGGGAAAGGACATTAAAAACTTTGTATGGCAATGACATCTATTTTTTATTATGCCCATGAACAAGTACATCTCTCCAAACTGCTGCTATTCATTGCTTTTAAATCAGAATAGATGAGCTTGAAAAGATATGAAGATTCATTAGGCCCAGCTCTAAATATTGCCAGAGAAATTATTCTCATCTATTGCAACCTATTGAAGACTCAAAGGACAGTCAAGTAATACCCTTGAGCCAAAGACTGTGTCCTTGTTCATATAAATTCAGAGGCAGCAAAGCAGCAAAGCAGCAAAGCATGGTCCCTTTGCTCACTAATCCAAATAATCATGTGTTCTACTCAGCAATGTGCATTAGAACTTCTCAGGAAGGGTCATTTCTGTGTGTTGGGTATATCCAAAATGCTGGGAGAAGGGAAGTTTTCTTTTTATGTGGCATTTTAGATATTTTGTAATCTGTAGAAAGGTGTTATTAGAATCCACTTATGACAATAAAATTATAACCTCTAGAATACAGTAACGGGATTGTATCTGCTCTCTGCTGGAAACTGGCATAAATAGCCATGTATGCTGCTGAACACTTGGTTGCTGGCTTTAGCACCGTATTAATTGGCACAACATTATAAGTGAGTTGATGTTATGATCATATTTTACAGATGAAATATTGAGAAACTTAGGACATATATGAATTAATCAGAAGACGAGTGACCAGCAAATGTGAATGCTCAGGAAAAAAAATAGAAACTACAGCAAGTCATGACTTTCCATTAGGCTAACGTGAAGGCTGCTCTAGACCATATCTGGTAACCAACTCACATGCCCAGAATTCATATTCTTCCAAAGATCTTCTTTATGAACAAGTAGACATGTGCAAAAACAGGTGAGCATCTGGTTCACAGCCTCACATGTCCAACCTGGGAATGAAACCTCTGATCCTTCCCAAATATTGGGAAGACTAGTGTACAGTTGTTCCCGAGGTGATATTTTAAATGTGCAGTACACACAGATATTAAAATGCAAGTGAAGAAGCATTGCCACACCTCATTCATTTATGACATTCACTTCACCTTGCTTTTTACTAGATTTTGTTATTTCTGTAACAAGGACAAACATTGCATCATACACCTTGAATCACCCACAGCAATTTTTACCTTGCACATTGTAGGCCCATATTTTATACAAGATACTTACAGCCGGGTTGGGTTCTCTGACCCTGCTTAGTTTTCAAGGGCAGCTGCTCTCCTGCCAGACCACTTGTAGCCATCTAACAAAAGGCTCAGGATGGGCTGCTCCTTCTCCTTGTTATTATGTAGATCGCCTGGGAAGAGGTGTGGATTCCAAGCTGGTGACTAAACTGCAGGTGTGACTGGCACTCCTTGTCCCCTGGAAAGAGAATATTAATGAGTTTCCACCTTGGTTTGCCTGGGGGAATAAAAGGTGTTTGAATTAAAAATGCAGGTAGATCTTCAGGAATGAAGGAAGCCTGAGATGAGATGCCCTTCCTATATTGCTGTGTGAACTGTGTCTCATTATTTCCCGCGCCTCCGTATTGGTCCAGTTAGGAAAAAGTAGTTTTTATGTTGGGGCTTCGGACCCTGACAGCACATAGTGGGCGTTGAATGCAAGTTAAGACTTCCTGATTAAGTGAATGATCCATCTACATGAATGTGACAGAGCGTCCTTAGCTGTCAAAAACACTCTGCTTCTTAATTCACCCTTGACTCTTGAACAGTTTTTCAGATATAAGAACAACCCCAGCTGAATCCCTTTCCCAGCAGCTCACCTGGTATGCCCTCAGCTCTGCCACCTTCACTGACTTACCCCAATGTAATGAGACTCAAGGAGAATGACTCAGCATCTATATTTTCCTTTTTTTTTTCTTTCACCATTTGCTTCATTGCTTGTCTCAGTGACTCAGCTCTTGGCTTAACGGAAGCAGTGTTTGTTTACAGCATATATAATATTCCTTGTACATAATACATTTTCAAAACTCTTCCACATCTCCTGTTTCATTTGACGACATAGCTTCCTAAGATCACCAGGATTCATCTTTGGGGTTTTATGCCATCGAGAGGACAGAAACACAATGTAACTTGGTCAAGGTCACATAGTTAAACCACTTAACGGTAGACCCATGTATCACTTTATTCTTTTCAGGTTTTGCTTCACGTGACCTGTGACATTGTTCCATCCCCCAGGCCCAATTTTCACCCCATTTTCTTAGACCTCACCTTAGCATACTGAATACTAGGAAACGGGGCTATAACTTTCAAAAGTTCTGTTATGGTTCTTTAAGTTTTTACTGCTTTCCTTTCAGGATTGAAAGCAGTTCTGGGGGAATATTTTTGTTGTGAACAAAAAACTGTCAGAAATATTTGATATTTTGAAATGATATTTCACTGAAATCTTATAAAAAGTGGATATTATCTATTCTCTCTTCTATGGCGATTTGGACATGGAGGTGGCATAAGAATATGAAAACTCTGTTTTTTATATATCTTTTGTGTCCCAGAGAGGCATCCTAGAGACAAAGTTACACGGGTAAGACTCCTAGGTCGTATAAGCCACGAATGGATGGACATGCAAAAGGTTCTATCTTTAGAAAGGAGGAGGCTTGTCTAGGAGGAATTGGAAAATGAAGGGATTCTTGGAGAAAAAAAGGACATAGACAGAGATGGGGAAGTTGGTGGGCTAAGGGCTTGGTTACAATATGCATCTGTGGGAACAAGGATTTTATGTATTCAAGCCTGCTTCTTTATTTCTTTTATGATGGTTTAAAAAATATTTTCACCTGAAGGCATTTTGTGGTCTGTTAGGTGGTTACACTAAGGACAAATATACAGCCTCTTAGTTACATATCCTGGGAAAGATTTTCTGAGCCTCAGCTTTCTGTCTCTGAAACAGTGATGACTTGGTGCGCAGTGTGGCAGTGCAATTCAGTGAGATGATCTGCCTGGTGCAGATGATTGATGGGGAATTTATCTGGATGGATTTCTTGTGCCCCTCTTTCTCCATACTAAATGAATGTTTACCAAACTGTCTCGATCCCCAAAGTCCAGATCTCTTCAAACATTCTTATCAGTATTTCTTCAACCCAGAAGTATGTTGGTTAGATAGGTAGGTAGGTAGAAGATGGATAGATAGAAGCAAACACATAGATTGAAACATGCATGGAGGAAAATTGAGCAGCATAGAGAATAGGAATTCAAGTATTGTTCTCACCCCACCCACACGCTACAAAAAGTTATCATTTAATCTTGCTGAAACCAATGCCTGAGTAATTGCAAATGATACTTGGGTGAGGAGGTTTCACTGAAGGTCCTGGTTATTTATATTTTGTCTTGTTACTGAGCAATGAGACATCACAGGAAAAAGGAAGTAGTGGATAAGAGAAATGCATTAAACCTACTCAGATACTAAAATTGGGATCAAATAAAAGCTGGGAAACAAAGAATGCACATTTTTCTCATTCTGATTGTACCTTTTCAAGTCCTGTAACTCTGTCATGATTTCAATGATGCCCACTCCCCTCACCCCCATACCGCCTCTCCCCTGCCAAAAGTACCCATGACCTCAAATATTTCCATGTAGCTGGGAGGTAACTAAAATTACTGTTTACTTGGAACTCAGGAATGCTAAAATTTAATCTGATTGAGTAGGAGTGAAGACTGGAATTGGAGAATTCTCAGAACAAACTGAGGGGCAAGACCTGTCAAAACTGAGTGTATTGGAATAATCTATCCAGGTTTTATATTCCTGGAGTAGGAACAAGTCCCAGGACTAGCATTTTTACTGACCATCTTCTGTGTTCAGAGAGTTCTATAGTTTGGATCTGGAATGCATCACAAAGATCATGTGTAAAAGGCTTGGTCTATAGTGCGTTTTGATACAGTAGTTTTTGAAGTTGGAGATTTAGTACAGTGGTTAGATCATGTTTCTGGCCTCATTGATGTTTTAGTCAAGTTGTTTTATATTAATGGGTAATTTGGAAATGACAGGAAAATAGACACGTGTGAGGATGGAAATTAGAGGAAGGGATGAGGTCATACCTTGAAGAATATATTTTTTGGCCTCCTTAGTAGTAATTTGGTAATATCTCTCTCTCTCTCTCTCTCTCTCTCTCTCTCTCTCTCTCTCTCTCTCTCCCCCTTCCCTCCCCCTTCCTTCTTTCCTTTCTCCCTCCCTCCCTTTCTCCCTCCTTTTTCTCTCTCTCCAATCTCCAATCTGTTTCTTTCATATCTGTCTGTCTCTGTCTCTTTCTCTCTGTCTCCCTCTCTCCCACTTCCTGCTTTCCCCTTCCTAGCTGGCATGAGATCAGTAGCTCAGGCCCACCATCCATTCCCTACCACAATGGTTCTGCTTCATCACAGGCTGAAGAATGTTGGGAGAAGCGCCTGGATGCAGGGACTGGATCCTCTAAACCTGGGAAAGCTGATTTTTCTCATACATTTATCACAGCGACAGAAGGCTACCTAGCACGGGGAGCATCAAGTAAGAATGAACACATGTCTGAGCAGAGAAAACCCATGTATTAGCTGCCTTGCATCCAGAGAACATAACATCTAGGATTCACACCCACAATGGAAGTGGCTCTGATTTTTCCAGCCAGACTCCTAGAAAAAAAAAAAAAAAAGATGTTTTACGACTAAACTTCCCATAGTTCAGAACTCCTTTTAAGTTATAAAGTGTTTTATATCTGCGTCTGTGTTGTTATAATTGTTGCTAACACTTTTGCAAGGCTTATCATATGCCAGGCACTGCTTAAATGATTTCTGGTATATTGATTTCATTAATATTCATTCTATTCCAGTGATGGAAATGATAACATGTCATTTCATAAATATGAAACTCAAGGCATAGAGAAGTAACTCACACAAAACCACACAGCCAACAAGGGGCTTCTGATTCGAGCCCAGGCATTCTGAGTGAACTGTCCCCGTTCCTGCCAGCTATGCTATGCCTCCTCCTAATGGGAGGCACGCTTTCTCTGGAGAATGAGTCAAGGAAGGACAAAAGGTACATCACGAGACACTTTAAGTTAATATCATACAGATGAAAAATAACATGCCTACTGCATCATTTATTTACAACCCATGAAGCAACATTGGATATGTAATTCCTCTTTACGGTCTGCTTACCCTGATAATGCATGGCCAGTTCTCATATACTAAATGCCTACAGTCCCCTAGTTTAAGTGTTTTTACTGCTGCAAGGCTATATCTACCCCTTTGGACACTGACTGAACCCCTGAGTTCCTGAGGTCTTCATTATGGTCATTTCACTCCTCCTTTACCCACCAAGGAGTTTTGCAAGACAGATGATCTTGAAACACTAGCTTACACTGTACAGTTGATGCTGATTCTTGGTACTTTGAAACAGAGATATCAAGAGATCTTGGATTTGAATATTCACCTCTAAAGGGACAAATAGAAACAACAGCATAGGATCAGTTCCAAGGGCATCTTCTGTGGCATCTGATTTACCAGCTTTTACAAGACAGAGATGTCCGGTCAGTGGAAACAGCTGACCAGTGTCGGGAACACCTTCTGTGAAGATGACAAGGTTTTGGCGAGACCAGAGTTGCTTCAGACGGTGACTTTCATGTGAAATGTGAGACAGAGTAAGAAGCACTTCCCTGCAGTCCTTACAGATGCCATAGCTGCCAGAAAGATGAAGCAGATGGATTTAGGGGTTTGAGAAATCTGCCTGGCTGCTTATTCCAAATAACTGTATAATGGGGGTTGGCGCCTTAGGGTCAGATTCTGGACACCCCACAAAGTCTTTCTCTCCAGACTTCTTCCAAGAGCATCCCCCTGAAAGGGATGCAGGTATTGTTATTTAAACAAATAAACAACAGAAGAGACACAGTAACACCTAAGGAGAATATTTTCTCCCATGTAGAGAATAAAATTGGAAATTGTTACACAATTCCAAAGTTGCTGGTACCTGGAGATACAGGATTGCATACTATTCGTGGATCTTATATTTACCACAGGGAGAATTTGGGGGCTCATACTCTACATAGCAGCTGAGAAGTCTTAGGTGATTGCTCAGGCTTAGCACAACACTGAATAAATAAAAACTCTCAAAAGGTAGGAAAATAAACCACATGTGATTTTAAAATGACCTTTCTGAAATGGATAATCTATCACTGATTTGGAGAGAAACAGAGGACGGTCTCAAATAACTTGCCATTAACTTATGACACCAGACAACTGTGTTTGACTCCTGCTCAGAAAGAGCCTTCTGAGTTGACAACCAAGAAAACTGAAACATTCTTGTCCTTTACTTCTGAATGGATTTCCTCAGACCCTTTGCGATATTTGGGGGCTTTTCCTTAAAAATAAGTCCTAATGCTCATACTATACATGAACACAGCAGCAAGGCAAGCATAGCCCTGTTGTTCACACTATATGAGAACACAGCAGCAAGGTGAGCACAGATTAATCCTTGCAAGTCAAGCTTTTACATGTCTCAAAAATAAGAAACATGAGAAAAACTTGGTAGGCATTGTCAGACTCATACAGCCTTTTAGTTTGTGTTGTCAGAAAAACCCCTCAAAATCAGACACACTGCTTGCCTGTGGGAGAGGACCCATTAGGGACTGGCAGGATCAGGTCTCTCCATCTGAATTACACAGACAATCCAATTGCAGATTGACCAGTCAGAGAAAAGCTCTGGATTCAGTTGTTTCTAATTAGGATGAATAAAAAGAGTCGGGAGGAGAAGTGAACCTGAGTGTCATGGACAGTAACAGCTACTTGAGGATAGGAAATGCATTTTTCCTGGTACCTTGGAAAATTGCTTCATGTGTCTGGCCCATTATTGACACTGTAAAATTTGCACCTAATAGGCTCAAGGATGTTTCTGACAAACCACTTCCAGAAACCTAATCTATAGGAGCTACATGGGCCCAGTCGGTGAAGGAAAAGAATGGATATGATTTCATTTTTATTTATAGTGAGTATTTTTTTTAGAATATCATACATGATTACCATATTATCTCATTCTCTTTTTTTTGCATCTTCAACTCCTCCCATGCACCCCCAAATAATGACTCTTTTGGTCTAACCTATACAAAAGATTGTTTTCCTTCTTCTTGCCTTATGGAAAGTGCTGTGCTGAGCATGGTGTGATGTGTAGATGCCCATTTGGTAATCAGTCATTTCATTTGTACCTTCTGGTGTTGTCTGTTCTCTCTGGGGCTAAACTCACTATTCTGTTACTGTATTTATAAAAGAAATGAACTTCTAAGCCTATGCAAGGTAGAGACAACTTAAAAAAAAAAAGTACAAGGGTAGAAAGAAGAACTACATGGACAAACCACATAACATACCGGAATATTTTGTAGGAATTCTTCATGTTGGAACATTCTCCCCTGCCCCCCCCCCCACCAAATACACTTCCACTTTCCAGCCAAGAGTGAGATTTGATAGTTATTTTAATCTTAACTCTATTTACGGGGCTGGAACATTCCAAAGAGAAGGAGAGTTTTGCTGAGCATTTTAAACAATTGATTCCAGATGGAATCTCTTTGTATCATTTCTGGAATTATTGTCTGAATGTGTTCTAAAGATAGAATGTACATGTTCGCTAAAGCCTGAAGGATACTGAACTATTCAGCAATACAAGAAAGCAAAACTTTCTGCATTTTTGGTCTCACTTGGTCAAATGGTTTTAATTCTCACATTTTTTTTAGTTTCCTATTTTTGGAGGTCACTCATTCTCACATATGTGCATATGTGTTTTACGTGGTATCCAATACATCAACTCTAGGGAGATAAGATCTATAGGATAAGTGCTGTGGGACAATGGTCTGTACCCTGTCAATTATATTTTAAATAAATGCCAATAGCCAAGCAGGAAGTACAGGTGGGGTGACCAGGCAGGAAGTAGAGGCAGGGCAACGAGAATTCTGGGAAGAGGGAAGTTTCAATCTGTAGTCATCACCCAGACAGAGAGGAAGCCAGACACAGAGCAAGCAAGATGTCACTGCCTTACCGAAAAAGGTACAAAGCCATGTGGCTAACACAGACAAGAATTATGGGCAAATATAAGTTATAAGAGTTAATAAGAAGCTGGAGATACTAGGCCAAACAGTTTATAATTAATGTAGACCTCTGTGTGTTTACTTGGGACCTAATGTATGTGGGACCTGGTAGGACAGAAACCCCCAGTCAAAAAATGGTGCCCAACGTGTGCATCCACATAAAGCCTGAGAGAGCTGGGGCAGTAATTCTAGACAAAAAGAACAGAGTTGCACGTCTTCTTGATAGCATTTTCTCAGGTGGGCTCTGTTTGCTAGAAGCAAGTGTGCCTCATTTAAGAGAGGTTTCCTGACTCAGTTTTAGCTGCGAAACCTTGCAGCTCTTTTAAGAGGACCTGTTACCAAACACTTAAATGGTGTTTATGAATTGCTAACAGCATGCATTTTGGTGGTATCAGGGATCTTGAAATGCCATAGAGTTGTGGCAATAAACATGGCTCCAGTACCTCTGCCTTGAGGCTAGATTCTCAGAAAGCTAAGAAATGGGTTGGATCCAGCTGTCAAAACCATGGCTTTAATCCTAGCCATATTGCTTAGCAAATTAAAGACTCGTGTGGTCAGAAAAAGAGAGATATACAGTAAAGATAGATTCAGATGAAGAAAACTTCATGGTAGGATAGAAACCTCAGTCAACAGATGAGTATATAGGATCCACTATCCACAGCTCCACTCTACTCAGATAAGTACTTTGAGAATATCTTATGATAATAGTGTGTGACTTTTCTTTTGAACTAGATTTTGGAGTGGTTAGACTGAGAAGTGTGTGTGTGTGTGTATGTGTTGGGGGTGGAGAAGGAAACACTCCGAGTAACTCATGGCCACTCACATTGTATGACAAACATCCTTTTATTCTGTTTGGTTACTATCCAATAATACTCTATCTTAAACTCATGATTAAGAAGACACTTGGTGGATCCCTAGAACCAATCAAACAGAATGAATATCAATCATAGCTTCCAGGCCAACTGTTAGTGTGAAACAAGCTGAATACCATCCTTGAACTGATGCTCCACAGCCCTACACACTCAGAACGGAAGTAAATCACTGTCCTATTCCATGGCAGTAAGCATACCGTGTAGATGCAACTGATTGAACGACAACTTTACTTCTTAATTAAAAACCCAGCTTTGAAACAGCTAAATGCAAAATTGGAATCTCTGTTTTGTGACAAAGAATGGCTAGCATAGCAAGAAACTTGCCTGGAGAAGTTGAAGAGTGATTTAGGAAGGAGAAAAAGACATACAGACAGGGAGGCCATCAAAGGAATCAGAAAACAGAGGGAGAAAAAAGTGAGCAAAAGGAAGTTGGATGTTGAGAATGATACATTCAGTAAACGGGTCCCAGTGTGCACTGTCAACAGAGAAGAGAAGTTTCCAGAACAGCTGAAGATCTTCAGAGATGCTTCAGGCCTTTTGACTCCTCGCTGTAGAGAAAGTGAGGTTATTTCCTGGCCATACACATATTCCCAAGTGAGAGCTGAAATTCACATCACCCCAGCTGTCAACAACCTCTCTCAGTCCTGTAACACAAAGCAAGCTAATAATAACTACAACAATAAAGTGCGTACTGTACACCAAATATTTAAATAAATTCTTTTAGTGTTTTTCAAAAAATTACAAAGCATGTATCGTAATTATGTTATCCATTGTACAATAAGAAAATAGATGATATGGAACACTTTCTTTTTTAATAAATATTAAAACTGTAACTTTAATTAGCATAAAATTACATCATTCCCTGTTCCATTTCATCACTCCAGCCCTTTCTAGCTATCCTATTTTAACCCCTCCTACATCCATCATGCTATCAAATTGATACCCTCTTTTTATTTGATCATTAATGCTACATACAGGTATATAGGTACATATGTTATGTAATACACACATATATGTGATCATATTACATAATACTCACACACACATTGAAAGTAATTGGTTCCATAAGCTCCAAAGGCAGTGGCTTTGTTGCAACATGTATAACCTTGTTGGAGAAAGTGTGTCACTGTGTGGGTGGGCTTTGAGATCTCATATATGAGCCACATCCAGTGTCCCAGACAACTTCCTATTGACTTTGAGTCAAGATGTAAGACCCCTGGTTCCTGTCCCAGCACCATGTCTACCTGCACACCACAATGTCACACCATTATGATAATGGACTAAACCTCTGAAAATGTAAGCCATCCCAATTAAATGTCTTGCTTTATAAGAGTTTCTGTGGTCATGGTGTCTCTTCACAGCAATAGAAACCCTAACTAAGATATATTCTGTTGGGTACATTTTTTGGTGATGGTTTTAAGAATGAGCACTCTTAATTGGAAAGCCAAAAGGGGACTCACCCCTGAGAAACAAGAAGCTAATTTCCTCCCAGAAATTATTAGTTGCCTATGCTTCTTTGTGGGGCCACTCAAAAATCCCTGATTCATGTTAGCATGGCCATTGGTAAGCCATTGTTCCAGCCTTGTTTATGCAGCCGTTTCTAGGAGAGTCTAGCATATACGTGGAGAAAAGGGAAAACATATTTGCTGTTACTGGGATTGCAAATTGGTACAGCCACTATGGAAATCAGTGTAAAATTTCCTCAAAAAGCCAAAAATACATATACTATATAATCCAGATGTTTCACTCTTGGAAATATACTTGAAAGACTCTAAATCTTACTACAGAGATTCTCTTCATTAATTCCACTACTGATCTATTAACAATAGCCAGGAAATGGAAACAGCCTAGACATCTAACTGATGAACAGGTAGTAAAATGTGGTGTATTTACACAGTGAAATAGTAATCAGCAGTTAAGAAAGATGAAATTAACAGGTAAGTAAATAGAGCTGGGAATGATCATTCTGAATAAGGGAATCTAGATTCAGAAAGACAAAAGTCACATGTTTTCTCTCATTTGTGGGTACTAACTTTGAATCTGCAGATACACAGTTCATTGGAGAGAGTCATAGATGTCAAAAAAATTACTAATGGGTCTTGGGGTTGCCTTTAAAGGATGAGGAGGTAAAAAAATAGGAGTTAAAAGGGGTTAATAGGACAGGTGGGGTAAAACTTGGGAGCGAAGAAGAAGGAATACAGGGAGAAATAAATTACTCTTAAAGCCCTTCAAAAAGTCATATGGAAAGTTACCTTCTACTGTAGCAACTTCCAAAACTATGTGTGTATCAAAACACAATCTCAATAATATGGCTGCCCCAATAAGACCAGAACAATAACAATTCCACTTGATATGCCAGTGTGGATGAGAGACAGATCACAGGATCACACTCCAAGATAAAGGAATACAGGTAATTAATGACTACTGAGAGAGGAATGGAGACTCTTCCTCATGGGTGAATGCCCTGATTTGTTTTCCAATATCAAATGAGAAGCCCTAAAATTATATGAGCAACCCTGAACTGACTTAGTAGGCTTTGTGTGTAATATATTTATGCACACATGTATTGTATGTATATATGTGTACATATGAATGTATATCAATGTGTGTGAATATATGTATGTGTATATATGCAACAACAATAATTAAAGAAAAATTCAATAAAGAGGAAATTGAAGGCATGAGATGGATTGGAAGAAGGAGAGACATAGGAAAATGACGTAATTATATTTACAATTAAAATAAAATCAATTCTGAAAAAGAAAAATGAAGCTGCTGTTTGTGGCTACATGGATAGCACTGGACGATATTGTGTTTAAGAGTAATGAGCCACGGAATGAAAAACAACTACTTCCCCTCCTCATTTTTACTAGAACGTTAGGTTAGATTTCATAGAAGTATAGAGCAGAAGATTGGTCATTGACTTCATAGGGTAGAGGAGTAGACGAATAGAGGGGGAAGTTGGGTAAAGAGGCTCAAAGTATATTTAGATGGAAAGAATAAGTCTAGTGTTCTACAACATAAGAGGCTGACAATAAATGTTAATGATTTATTATGCCATCTATAAAGTACTGGAAGAGACAAGTTTCTCCACATATATGGCCAATATTTAAAGAATTAGAAATACTCAAATTCATCAGTACATACTGTAAGCATTCATCAAACTGTCACCCTGCTTTTTACAAACGTGTAAAATTATTATGTCAATAATAAAATTCATAAAGATAGTTGTAAAGTTTGTTTTTCATTCTTGAGTGCTGATGGATTTTAAGACTGTCAATTGAGTTCATAAAGCTGGGATAGAAGCCAAACTTTCCGCACACCTCTGAACACAGCTAGAATTGAGTTAAAGTGGCTCTAAAAGAGTAAACAGGATAGATGAGAATTAGATTTAACCCAATGACTTGAGGGCACAAAGACAGCAGACATTGGAAAATGAAACACTGAGCACCGCTCTTGATTCTTAGTTCTCCTCTTGGTGCTCTCTTTGCTCCCTCTCTCACTGCCCTCTCCTGGTCTCCTCTCATGGTCTTGTCCAGTCTGGACCCTTCCAGACCCCTTTGGCTATCCTCTCCCTTGTATCTACAATAGACCTTCTCCTCAACCATAAAAAAAAGAAACACTGAGCACTATCCCAATCTTTTACCCTCATGGTGGCATTTCCATGGGCAGTGACAAAGAGCTACTGTCTTTCCGTTTTCCCCATCCCATGTCCCTAACTAAGTGCCTGTATTCTTCTGGCAGAGAGCATGTGAAAAAGAGAATATGACTGGAGCTGATGATTGCATTTCTGTCCTGTAGAATGTTGTAATCTCACACGTAGGAGATTTATTCTAGAAGAGCTAGTCCTTGATTATATCTGAAGTGAAGCCTCTGAGGACCCATAGAACCTTCAAGTACAGCCCCAGTGGCACTCACTATTACTCATCGGTCTTCCAAGCTTGTATATGCTACAGAAACAAACCCATATACTGAATTTTAGTGCTATGTTATCAAGCACATACACACACATATGCCCAGAAAATTATTACACAAAAAAGAAGTGTCTCTAGCTATAACTGGAAATGTTTAAATGCTAATTTCCCAAGCATAAAGGACTTGTACTATAAGGTCCTATAGAAAATTTTAACCTATAATCTTTATTGAATTTAATAAATACAGAAAGAGCTCTAAATGCCATTCTGGAGTGTTTCTGGTAAAATAATAGACAGGGAGAATGTTTACATCTCGCACTTCTGTCTGTAAATTTAATTTGCTTTTATTTGGAAGAACATTGATGCAAAGTGTTTATAATAAACATGATTACCTGGAACAGATGTTATTGAAGTATGATTCTCCTGGGTGCAAAACAAAACCTGCAGTTAAAATTCCATTCCCTTTAATTATCTCAAATCAAAGTAAACAAGAAAGTTTAAACCTGTGAACGATGGAGGCTGCATTTTCTCCCAGGTCACTGGGAGAGTCACGTGTGTGTGTGTGTGTGTGTGTGCATATGTGTGTGTATTTATGTGTGTATATAGATATGTATATATACACAGATAGTTTTGTGTATATATGTATATGTATATAAATATGTATATATACATAGATACAGATAGATGGATAGAAAGATAAATAGATAATAGAAAGATAGATGATAGATAGATAGATAGATAGATAGATAGATAGATAGATAGATAGATAGATAGATAGATAGTGTGTGCATGCATGTGTGTGTGTGCACAAAATTTTCTACAGGATATTGTGGCACAAGTCGTTTATCTTTGGGAAAAATTAGTCTTAAATATTTATTTCCAATTATAGCTAGATATTTTATTAATTCTTTGAGAATTTCATGCATACACACAATATATTTTGGTCATATTCACTGGGAGTTTGTGCACAGACTTACACTAATGTATTTCTAAATACTATGATTTTATTTCAGGTCTGAATCCCTGGAGGGTGTTTGCAAGTCTTCTCCAAGGGGGGTCTTGAATGGGTTCTTCCATAAAAAGAACAAAGCTTCTGGTAAATTTTATCCCTGTTTCTAAAAGGATGGTCCTCATCAAGAGTTTTGTTGAGGTCATGAAGGGATGGTGATTTGTGGTGCTGATATTGGTGGTGCTGGTGATGAAGAAAAAGGAAAAGTGGAGGGGAGTGATGAAGAAGATGAAGATAGACAGCAAGCTCTTACAGCTGAAAGGAGTGTGAGTAAAGATCTCTCCATCTGGCCAGCAGACGGCTGCCCTTCAGTCTCCCAATTAGGACATTATGGGGATTTTACTTGGATTTAAAATCAGCACATTATTATTTCAAAGCTGTGTGTTTAAAGTCATAACCAGGTTAATCAGGGATATTTTGTTACACAGTTTAACCTACTTTGTACAAAAGTTTATGGTTAATCAAACGTGTAGAAATACACAATCATTTTGATGCCCTGTTGAATTCCTAGTTTGGGATATAACCTCTCACCTTGATGTTCTAGGCAATCCTTTTATTTCAATAACATCCTTTTATTTTTCCTGCATTTCCTTTTCTTCATCAATTTATTTTTAAACTTCCAATAATCTCCTCTGAACCCTACATGTCATTTTTTTAACACATTCATTTATTGATGTGCCCTCGCAATGTAATCAGAACCCATCCTGTACCTTTCCTTCTTTTAGGCATCTTGGGAGCAACAGTAAATTAAATACAGCCCAGCGCTCATGGATGTTATGCACTAACAGTAGAACATAGTGAGAAACAGATAGATAAAGCTTGTACTCAGTGACTCATGTTCTCCAAGAAAAAAAGAAAGCAGAGAGTTAGAGAATAGTGCCATTTTTACAGAAATCTGAAAGGATCTTATGACACAAAGCAGCAACATGGTTCCATGAGGACATATGGGAAAGAATGCACTGAGCTTCATCAACCTCGTACTTTATAGCAGGGATGTTCTTGACAGGTTTGAGATTCAGAACAAGCCAGGATAAGCAAGTAGAGAGCTGACGGGCTGAGGGAGAAGGTATCATCAGGAGCAGGTCCTTGAGGGATTTTACAAGGACAGTGAGATGGGCCCTCAGCAGAGAACATTTGAATAGAGAGCAGTATGCTTGGTTTACATCCTGACATGATAGCTCTTGCTAGAAGACTGGGGAAGAAGAAGTGTGTGTTGCCTCTTCCTGGTATGGGCTGTCAAGGATGCAGGTGCTCTTTGGCTTGGAGAGCATCATTCTAGTCACTGTCTCCATAATTACACAGCAGCCTTCTGCGTATGTCTGCAACTCTGCATGCTTCCATGTGACTGACAAAGACATTGCACCCATTGAGGGCTTTTTCTTGTGAATTGTGTCTTCATCTTTACTAAGAAGCGGTATTGACCCTATTTCCAACTTCAGTCACTCTCTGATGTCCTAGATGGTCATTGTTGGAGGAAGCAAGTCAACTTAGAATAACTGGCCTTTTTGAGCTCTTATAACAGGTTTATTAGAGAAGATGGAGGCTTAGACCAGCAATGAAGGTAGTCTTCTGTGACTAGATCTGAGAAAAAATGTTGAAAGAATGAGTTGACTGAATGTAGATACAAAGAAGTGGAGTATGGAGACATCAAATTTTTGGGGTCTGAACAACTAACTGCAGGAGGGGTGGGAGGGAGAACTGTGGTTCGAATGTAAAATGAAATTTAAAACTAAATAAATAAATTAAAAATAATGTAATCCCTATTATAGAGGCAGCAGGGGTCAGGATTTCAAAGAGAGACAGAGTTTTGGTTTGGCTAGAGGGAGTGTAAGGTGCCTTGTCTCTTACTGCATGCAAGAAATTTGTGCAAAGTCAAGCTAATCAAAATCCAGTATGGATGGCACAAGAAGTCATGAGTCATATCCCTAGCTGAGGAGTTACTGGTAACTGATAGCTGCTGGGAGAGGGAGTCATTTTCTTCGGGAATGCAACCCATAGAGGCGCTAACATTTGTATATGCAGGCAGCACTAAGTTGACTCAGTGGAATTTTTAAAAAGAACATTTGAAGGTGGGAGGTAATAGTGGTATGGGGGATAGGGAGGGACTAAAGGGGAGGGAATTGGTGAATTTGATCAAAACATTATATGCATGTATAAAATTCTCAACACCATTTAGTAACAGACTAAGAAAAGAGAAGAAAAACAGGAAATGTCAGGCAGAGGATTCCTAATTGACTTTCACAAAGCTTCCTTATTTAGTGGCCTCTAGCTTTCCCTCCTATTGAAATCGAGGCTTAAGTGTGCACAGAAGGCCCCTTGCTCTGAGCTCTCTGTTGGAAGCCTGTATAAAGAGCATCTCCCTGAAGTTCTGCAGTCTTGGTTTGTCAGTCACACCGTAGGCAGTTCAGTCTCTTTACTATACTATTTACCCAAGCACACGGAGATCACGTCTGGAGTGAAGAGACCGGCAAAAGGGACTTGTACAATGGGAAAAGCAGGAGCAGGAGAAGGAAGCTCTGCCCTGAGAGAACGGCTGCCTTCTGCTCTGCACCGTGTTTCTGATTAGTCCACGGACTTTTCTTTTACCTGAAATTTCACTGGAATCTCCTTCTTTCCAAAGCACCAAAGCTCTGCTGACTCCTAACCTTTTGAGACACTTCCCTGGCCTTGATTTACTTTTCAGTCACATTTGGTAACTCTTGAGGTCTTCCATTTAGAAACAGTCCTTTTGGTCTTGGCATTTGTATTTTGTTTTAATATTTCTGCTGACTCTGTGCAATCCTTATTCATTTTCTCCCACCCTCCCTCCTTCCACTACCTCTCTCTCTCTTTCTCTCTCTCCCTCTCTCATACATACACACACATATACACGCACACATACACACACACACACACACACACACACACAGAGAGAGAGAGAGAGAGACAGACAGACAGACATCTCAGGGCACACATTTCTGTTATCTCTTGTGGTGTCAGAAAGGGAAAAATCACTTTGCAAACAGAAAATGGCTAGAAATAGGAGAAGTTGAAAACATGCAGAGACTGCTGGCTTGTTTTGGAAAGTGTATATAAAATGTTTTATATTAAGGTTTACACTTTTAGAAAAAAGTTATATCATGAAGACTTCAGAGGGAATTACATATTACTCTCAATCTCCCATTTGCTCCAAATGATCTGTAGGTTTTAGGACAGTGTTGTTTAAAACAACCTTGGTAGCCTTGACTAATTAACAAGATCAATTGCAGCTGTGGAGGTGTGGATTTAATGTTCAAACACCCCTGGGGCCAGAACTTTAAGGTAACTGCAAACTACAGCACTTGCTGTGGTTCTGATCCGTGCTTACTTGATGGTATCTTTTACTTGAACTGATAAGAATTAAGCTAATTTTGTAAATTATCATGGAAGACCTTTAATCAACTGTTTCTTCATATATAGGATATTATTGTATATAATCATAAAATTTTGTTATGTATGATATATGTGATTACCATATCACATACATTACATAGAAAAAATTTAAACTTTGCTATTATCTTGGAAATGGAAGAACTTGGGAAATCATCAAAAATTTCAAGGCAGAGGTAGGCAGATCTCTGTGAGTTGGAGGATAGCCTGGTTTACAAAGGGAGTAAACAGTTCTTTTATAAACAGTCAAGGCTGTTATACAGAGAAACCTTGTCTCAAAAATGTTTGAAATGTGTAATTAAAAATAAACTATAATAGAGAACTGGACAAAGTATGACCTATACTTAAAATGTGTGATACATATATGTAGATAGATGATAGATAGATAGATAGATAGATAGATAGATAGATAGATAGATAGATAGATGATAGATAGATAGATAGCACTCACATGTGTGTTGTTCACATGAATGTCTGTGTACTGTGTGAGTTCCTGGTGCCCCTGAAGGGGGAATAGGGAATCCATTAGATCCCCTAGAACTTGGCCTACCTGTCATGTGGGGGATGTGAAATAAACCAGGATCCTCTGTAAGAGCAGCAAGTGTTCTTTATTGCTGAGTCATTTTTCCATCCTCTAAAGCATCTTTTATAAATGACACATTAATTGCTACATTACAGGTGATTGCTACATTTCAGGCCAAAATCAATTTTGTTTTGTTTAACTCCTCAGGAGAGGGAAGAAGAATGTTTTAGGCATCATAACAACAGCAAAAGGGTGTCACTAATTCTGAGAAATGATGGCAGGGATTGGAAAGAATGATTGGGCTATAATGGAGCAAAAGCAAGGGGTTAGGGAACACAGGTGGGAATGCAAAAGCAGGCACCTGGTTTATTATGGTGATCTCTCTCTCTCTCTCTCTCTCTCTCTCTCTCTCTCTCTCTCTCTCTGTGTGTGTGTGTTAGCAATAGAACACAGGGCCAGTGTGAGACAAAAACTTTACCACTGAATTACAATCTAAGCCCTATTCTGGCATATATTTAGTTAGTGCAACATATAAAAATGAAATTTTATATTAAAGAAATATCAGATGACAAACTGTAATTGCTCTGAAGAGTTTGAGGAGCTTTTCATAATGAAGAAGCCACCTTTTATTTCATGAGACTGTGCTCAGCTTTCCTTTCTGGAATCATGGTTTTGATGTCTCCTGAGAAGAGGGAAGGATACTTAGCTGTCCGGGGGATGCTCTGGTGTCTCTGTTGTTTCACATTGCCTGCTCCAGTGAATGTAGAGGACACACTCATGCCCCGGAACTGGTGCTTGCTCCTGCATCTTGGTGGCATTCAGTTCCACACTCTAATGTTACCCTTGTGAGGAGGGAACCTGTCTTGACCTGCACGCCCCATTACCCTACAAACAGTGCCTTTCCTTCTGCAACATGTCCCCTTCTTCCTAGAGTGTTCACTGCACCTCCTCTTCTGATTTTCAAATGGCCGTTCAGGCTTGAGGAGCCAGGTTCCATGGTATCCCAGGGACAACCTCTCCTGATGCCCCATGGACAACTCTTCCACACCCCCACCCCTCCAGACTGCCACATCTCTTAGCTCAGCTGGAGCTGCCATATGTGGTGCAGGACTACAGGTCCCTCATTTCCTACCTTCATGGCCTTAGTCCATCTTGCTAACAGTGCCTGGTACTTACAAGCTGGTCTGGAAAATTCATACTACATTCAAAAGAGAGAGCTTGCTTATAGTTTCTGAGAGTTATCATTTTGGAAGTGATTTTGAAAATAATTATTTAAAATATTTCCAATTCATTTCTTGATTATAAATATTTTTTGCATCCAAGATTTCGCTTGAATTATGGTATTGAAATTTAAAAGTTGTTTCTGTCATAATAAGAGTCAGGCTCGCCGTATCTCTGGTGCTCTCTCCCTGATAGATCTCTCCTTCCTGTACTCCACAACCATGTTGCAGAGAGTTTCTTATCCTAGAGTCCTTCTGTTCTAAGAGTGATGATACAAATTCACAAGTGTACCCTGCCTCAAAGGCAAGCTTGCTGTATGTTGTTGGAGCACTGTCAGCCTAAAATGTGCTGAAAATCTATTAATGCGGTTTTATTAAGAGAATGCTCTATACTGAGACACCAACAGTAACCGAAATTGTTCCCCATTGAGTGCTGTGTTGTTAGACTCTCCAGGAGTCTTTCTCAGAACTATGCCACGTAGTGCCAAACTCGGTTTGGAATAGAATTCCTGATACCTTCCCTTCCTGGATATGCCCCTAATGGTGGTACAGTTCTCCTCCACATGTGGCTTTGTGGTTCGTCTTCTCATTTCTACAAACTGTCACCCTTTCATCGTTTGAGACACAGAACTGTAACTGGAAAAGTATTATTTCCAAAATAAAGAATATTTTCTACGGGGTAATTATAGTCATAAACACAAGCAATAATGTTGATAATGACTCCAGTGCTATTTTTAGGAAGTGAAATAGAGAACATTTTGTTTCACAAGCTTTTAGATCTGACTGTGAACTTCAAATTCCCAGCAGGCTTCACTCATGTTCATAAGCATGATGGCCTCCCTCCTTGTCTCTTTAGTTATTGCCCTGAATTATGTGCAAGAATGAATTATGGATAATTGCAAATACTACTATTTAGAATTCTGTTTCTGGGAAGTCTAAGGCTTAATTTTTCTATCCAGAGGAATTGAAAGAGCTTCACTGTTGGTAGGACTTCATTAAGTCAAGGGGTAGGATTAGTGTTTAGGTGAGTAAGCTTTGTATATGCTTTGTGTAAGAGGGAAATCTGATTACGATAATGCAAGATACTAATTATTTACCAGATTTTATTACAATAGCCTACTAGGCTGTGCTGATGTGAAGGGACTGTGTGCCTCTCTCATTACAGCACCTGAAGTATTTCGGTGAGCTGAGTTTTCGAGGGCTGCATGGGGTCAGGATGTCTTTGTCTAACATGAACTGGATCCTTACCATCTTAGTCTGTGCCCTTCTTCCTCCTTTGACATTCCCTGTGCTGATTCAGGAGATCGAACATGAACAATAGTACCTAGAATCCCCAAGGAGTACCTGGAGGCTGTGCCTGAGGCAGGCACTCTGGAACCTGTCTTCAGCATTCTGAATTGACCCATTTGTACTGTGCCTGAAATATTATATGTGTGGCAAAAAGTTTGATACACAAATATTTAAAACAAGTAAGAAAAAATGCCTTAGGTCCTAATGACAACTTTCATTATTCTTTTAACTATGTGGAGTTAAACGATGTGTATGACAATTCCAGTAGCTAACTTTAAAAAGACTGTTAAGTCACAAAGCAAACAAGGAGCCTCTTTTTTTTTTTTCAGAAAAATGTATTTGCAATTCAAATGTTCATATAAAAATCATAGATTTCAAAAAGTCCATGGATGTACGATTAGAAGTGCTATGGTTTTGCCATTCATTGCAATTACATTCCAAAATGTGCAGGTTCCACTCTCTGCTGCTGCGTGTATCTGTCACACAGACGTCACTCTCATTACCACCTCCCCAGAGCCATTGTCTTCTGACCCATCTTCATGAGCCCGCATCCGATTGAATAGATGTAATAGCACATAGCCACACTGAAACCGTGGTGAGGTTAGCTGCGTGGGGTGGACCAAGTTCCTGTTCCTCAGAGCTGACAATGGTAACCACAAAGTCCTACTTGTGGAAGATTCTCCTCGGCTGCTCTCTTCAATGTCTGTGGCTTTGTCGTAATTTAATACATCCCAGTGCAAATTGACAGCTCGCCATCGCTTAAATACTCTGTAAACTGCAGCTCCTTCATGGACAATGAGGCCTAAAATTCAAGGAAAGAAAATAACTATTGACAAAAAGTTGGAAGCATTATCTTGTATAAAGGCAAGGAATTTAAAAAATAGACTTATCTGTTCCCCATCATATCAGAGAGCCCAGCATTCTTAGGAATAGGGTAGCTATAAGCAAACTAGTCCATGCTAGGTAGAGGTGCTCATTATTTAGAGATAACTCAGTAACATGTGGAGGGTTTAACTGTCATTAATGTAAATGTTTTCCAACATCCTAGCTCAGAGTACACAGAGAAGTATCACATTGCTTTCAATCACTGGGTTCATTTTTTAAACTTGACATTGTGCCAACCGTGTATCATGCAGCATGTTAGGAACTGGGATTGAACAGACCATCTAAGAGGTAGATATTAGGGTCACTACCATTTCCCTGCTCTTAAAGTGATATATGACACAACCATGGATGTCTTGAAACCATAATAAAAATGTCAAAATCACAGTGGGAAGAAATGGAAGCTTCTTACAGTGTGATTGAAGTGAAGAACACTGAACTTTTTCTTAGTGCATATATGTGATCAATGTATAAAATATGAAAAAGTAAGGCTGGAAGGGACAAATGAGACTAGGGGAGCTTATAAAAGTCCTTTGAGTTATACTTCAAATAAAGAAATAAGGACACAGATAATCAACTGTCATTCTGAGTGTTTTTTTGCACCCGAGTAATTCAACTTTCCCAGATAATAGATAATTTATGAGTATTCGAACATTTATTGAAACCTTTGGGGAAACAAAGATGTTGCTACCTTAACCTTGAAGAGCAGAGAAGTCAAAGTCATAAGTAGAGTACAGAAGGAAAAATGAGTCTTCACAGAAGCAAATAGTCAGAGTTGAAGTAACAGAAAGGGGCAAAAATCAGCCCAGGGACTTTAAGTTTGAAAGAATGAGGGATTGAAAGAGCTCTGATTTACCAGGTGCTCAGCAAGTGGGGGTTGAGAGTATGCTTGTCTCAAGAAAATTACTGGCCCCTCCCTCTCTTCCTCCCTTTCTCTCTCTCCCTCCCTTCTTTTCTTCCTTTTGCCCTTCTCTTGTCTCTTCTTTCCTCTCTCCCTCCCTTCCATGCACTCATCAACTAAAACAATGCCAAGCAAGTGATGAACATATCTAGACTTTGAAAAAGGAAGTGAGAATTTTATCTATTCACACTACCCCCTTAGCAGAAGAAAAGTTTCTTGTATATGTGACTTAACAGCTTGCCGGGACATTTACAGGCCCACTAAAAATGTGTGTGACCTGGTACATAAGCACGTCTTCAAGGCCAAGTCTTTCATGTCCCAAATACAGGGAAAACATGCTCTGTCCATCATGAGAATAAAAAGATAATCGGTGTTGAAGCTCCTTTTCCTAAAGGAATGGACCCAACCAACCAGTTATTTACAGGGAGCAGCCAGAATTACAAGTCAAGATGACTATGTTTTAATTGCAACTTCCATTATTAGCTTCCAGAATTAATCACAGCCTGTGAGTTAGTCTTTCTGACTTTCTCTTTCTTCCTTAAAATGCAATTGAAACACCCAAGTTTTGCATTGAGCAGGAGAGTTTGCAGATAAATTGCAATTCCTCAATACTGAAGGACTTGATTTCCTCTTAGATGATAAGTATATAAATGTAAGAAATTACTATTAATTACAAAATCAATAGTGAATCTATGGATGTGAGACCTTGTTCACACTAATCAAAAAGCAATTATAGTCCAAGGTAGGCTCTTTCAGAATGTATGCGGTGGTGATGAGGGTTGCAGGATGGCTTTATCATAGAAAAACACTCATTTTTCTGGCATTTTATTCCTTTTCCACTAGCTGTCTTTTAAAGGCCAAAAGTTGGATCATTTACAAGAACATAGAGTCACTTTCTAGGAATATATTCTAGAATCACTTCCTTGAATATAAAAACCACCCCAACGTGCAGGAATAAGTTCTCCGGTCCCCTGGAGTACATTCTGGGTGGTGTTTAAAGAGAACCCCTTCAAAGTTCTCAGAAGACACAGTCTTTTTTTTTCTGTCCACCTCCATAGGTTACTTATCAATTACATCAGTCATGAATCATGTCTAGATCTTGTTTTAGTCCTCATAAGCATTCAGAGCTGCCCTTTGCCTTCTGAAGCTTAAATTCCCCTGAACAGATTGAACCCCATGCTGCTCACAAGGAACCTCTCCTCTCTTCTTCAAAGTCTCTGAAGCTGTGGCAAATGCTGTTTGAGCTGGTGGTTATGGGAAGATATGACTACCAGGATCTTAAACTAAGGGTTAGGATTCATTCAAATCTAGCTCATTGTGCTGAAAAGTCAACACTGTAGAACTCTATCAATGGTACTTTCCCACTGGGCAAAGGAATTTTTATCCTTAACATTTCAGGCTACATAATAAGAGGCTTGAATTTATATTTCACTTCAGCCCTTAACCTTGCAGAGAAAAACAATGGTAATTCCTATAAAATATAAATATTGAGTATTTTAGGATACTTTTTATATTTCATATCTTAGATGCCAACAAGGTATGAGAGTTGGGAAATGTGGTGAGCATGGAGTCTTTTTTCTTGCCAATACATTTAATTGAAAATATTATTGATATTCAAGGGGCATTTTTGTTAAGCTTATATAGGTTTTGGTTTCATTGACATAAAAAAAATTTAAGTAAAATCAATCCCAAATTGCAAAGTAGTATGTTAGCTGCAATTGTCAAGGAAACAGAACATAAGAGGTGAAGGAGATAATCAAGGACTATGTATTCACATGGTCACATGTCTGCCCATGTGCACACATGTACTCACACATACACACAAGCCATGTTTGTCTCTATCTACTTTCACACCTGAAGTATTGTAACTAATGGTGAGTAGGGCTAGGGGTGTCTCTCAGTGGCAGAGCACTTGCCTAGGTATGTTGTAATGCCCTGGGTTCAGTACCCAATACCACACAACAGAAAGAGGAAGGGATTGGGGGGGGGGAGAGACTTTCAAGCTTTATAATCAAATATAAATTATATTGGGCATTAAAACAAACCCTCTGGCAGGCAAGGCAATGTGAAGTTATAACAAGGAGATGTCAGTCCTAATGGCTCTATGAAATATAAAGCATGCCAGTACCCTGAATTATCTGACTTCCAGAACCACAACAAATAATTGTTTGCTGTTTCAACCATCCAGCCTCTAGTATTTCATTATATCGTATGATCTGACTTCAGTGTTATAGAAAATCTATTGTCATCTTCATTTAAGACTTAAGTAAATCAAATACTGGAGGTTGCAATTTGAGAGGTTACATAACTTGTTGCTACCATCATCACCGCTGTGAGCCAGTGACGTTTAATATTGCTAGGATGCTTTCTATCCTATGACAAAATCCCTGAGGTAAATGATTTAATTGAGAGGATGGGTATCTGGTTCTCAGTTTCAGGAGTTTCTTCACTTTTAAGTCCAAATAAGTGGAGCTATACACACACGATGGTCCAGGGAGGGCTTGAACTAACACCAGGTAGCATGGTACTACTTCCTGGTTTCTTCCACTTTCCACTAGGATCATCAAGTCATGGATTAATAGCAGATTAATTGAGTAGGTAGGAGTCCACAAATCCAATCACATCCTCAGAACGTCACCTCTGAAGAAAGCACTAGGGATTAAAACTTCAGTAAAGCCGGGTGGCACACGCCTTTAATCCCAGCACTCTGGAGGCAGAGACAGGTGGATTTTTGTGACTTCCACATGGTAGGCCAGCCTGGTCTGGTCTACAAGAGCTCGTTCCAGGACATATTCTAAAAAAAACTACAGCGAAACCCTATCTCGAAGAAACAACAACAACAAAAAAGCCTTCAGTAGAACACATGTCTTCATGGGACATTCCATAGCCCTAACAACAGTCTTCAAACAGCCATGGCCCTGTCCAACCCCCTCTACTTCATGGGGAAAAAGGTCATAGACTCTTTTTGAAAGACAATGTCACAATCTGTGATGACTTTGTCTAGTTATTGGGTAAATTATTCTCATCTCAGTTTTCAGGAAGCGCAGCCCTCTGTAAGTCCTGCTCTATTGAATCCAAATGCCCTAGGCAAGGCTGGTAAGTGTGGCAGAATTCTCTGGCCAAAGGAGAATTTTTGTTGAGATCCGCTAAAAGTTCTAGTTAAAATTTTCCTTCGTCTCTTGCCAAGATGTCACTATCCCAGTACATGTAGGTGTACACATGTACATTTGCATGCAAGCGTATGTGGTCAAATGCTTTAAGGTGCAGGGATCTGCACCTGTCCTCTGCATGCATGTTGTGGCTGTAAGCTTGATATTTTGTGGACCTCCTAACTGTGGGAGTGGGTATGTCTTTTGCCTGCTCTTGCGACTCTTTTTCTCCTGTAGTATTACCTTGTTCAGCTTCAGTGTGAGGGCTTTTGCCTTGTCTTGTCTTTTGGTTTGTTATGATTGGTTGTTATAGTTCTTCAAAACATTAAAGTAATATTTTTAAACACTGGCAGATGAATTCAAACATGTGATTCAAAACTAGATTTGAAAAAAAGCCTAAGGGGTTGTTGCCCTATTTTATGACAAACAGCTTTGCCTTCAGGGGAAAACAAGGATGAATAGAAGGATCATTAGTGGCAAAAAAGTTACAGGGAGTTGTATTTAGCCCAGGAAACTGTGTCCTCCTCCTCCACTCTCATGTCAGCCTGGTCACCAAATACTTGGCTGAATCAAACAATTATGAACCCAGATGCTTACAAAATGACTGGACCAGGACTAAAGCTTAAGGAACAGTATGGATTCCTCACTGTTGTTACTGAGAAAAGACAGATAATGGAAAGCAAGCCATCTCTTCATCTCAAACTTTCTGTCTGCCAATTCACCAATCGGTCATATTTTTATTGTTTTGATTACTTAGTAGTTAGAGACTCTCTTGATCATTCTGTTATTAACCTTGGAGCACAAACCTATCACTGGTATAGTCATAGAACATTTCTCCAAAGCTATAATAAAATGCTGCAGGTTATAGATCCAGAGCATGGCAAATGAGAGGACATTAAGGTAATCCTCAGCAGAATAATACTTATGTCTTCTACAATTTTAGCCAGTCATCTTTGGAAAGGGTCTGTGGCTAAGGCTTTCCTCAGTGAAGTAAAGAGATAGGCCTAACATGTTTGTAGATAACAAAAGTAGCCATGATGTATAATTAGGAGCACAGATCAGAATTAGTTTAATCAGCTGAAAGAAACATCAGTGTTATTCATCAGTGATAATGAAATATCTGGTAACAAAGCAGAAATACCCTGTAGCGTGGGGGAGCTTGGGGGCTAAGGACTGAAGACAGCCTGGTGGGTACGGTGGTCACTTCACTTCAGAGTGACACAGCACTGTAGTTCCATTTGTTGGGGAGGAGGTAAGGGTTCTGAGATCTAGAGATAGGATGTGACATGGGTCATTCAAGGGCCTGAAGGGTAAATCTGAGCCCAGACACCTGGTTTAGGATGCTTGTACTGTACAACTTCAGACCTCAGAGCCAAAGACCTCAGAAGTCAACACCAGGCATTTCTGACCGCTGAGTGGTCAGTGGCAAAAAGGGATATTATACTACCCAAGAAGTAGATGAAATAACATCCAAGTCTGAGATGAGGCCTTTTCCTAGTGAAAGTTCAACAAACACACCGAGTTCCCATTTCTTACCCAACTAACAAACTCCTGCTGAAAATGCACAAAACACAATTAATAAATCTTCAAAACTGGCATGATACATCTACTGCTTAGTTGTTTTTGAGGGGTGAGAATATGTTAAAACACCTAAACTGAAAAATATAATTGAGTAGTTAAAAGCATATTTATCTTTATGAATAATAATAGGCTTCTTTATTTCTGTTGACATTTTTTTAGTATTTCCCATAGAAAATAAAAGAAATGGGGAAAATTTTCCAAACATATGGGGTCTGCTAAGTATTATAATAATGTTTTACTCCTCTTTTATTCTATTAAATAAGCAAGATATTTTATTTGAATATAATGAAATTTTTAGTTACAAATAAAAATTCTCAAACTTTGATTTCCTTAATATTCGTTCTGTAACCTAGTTAAATGGGGAACTTCAAGCTGAGGGAGGTGTGTGTGTGTGTGTGTGTGTGTGTGTGTGTGTGTGTGTGATTGGTGTGTATATGTAGGTGGCATGGCATGTGTTTAGAGATCAGATGGCAATTTCGTAGAGTTTGTTCTTTCTTTCCACCTTTAATGAGGTCCAGATATGAAACTCAGCCCAGCCTGTTGACATTACAAACAACTTTACCCACTGAGTCTTCTTTCTAGGCCAGATGAGATTCTTCATATGGATAATTTTTATTAATAAAAACAATGGAAACAAAGAAAGGGCTTATGGGACAGGTTATTATGTTTCATACTCTCTTTACTAATACTTCTATACTTTTTATGTGATTAATTATAAATAAGTGAATGAATAAAGATATATATAGGATTTTAGGAAAAAATATTTTCTTATCTAAAATCAGCTCCTCCAATCTTAAAACTTACTCCTTATGCTATATTTTCATATTCTTCCATTATTACATAGACATAGCTCCCATTATTATATAGATGATAAACCTTATAAATTATTCCAGTTTAGCACTGAAGGAGGGATTTTTAGTCAAATAGGCAATTTAATTCACTGTCACATAACTATTATTAGACTTTTTACAGAATCTCTGGAGCAAGAGAATGCCAATCTTAGATCTTGTTTCTGCTCTGTGCAGCCATGGTCATGGGGTAGCTGCTGTCTGTACTCAGATTTCTCACCCCTAGGATGAGAATGACAAGGGCAGCCTCACAGTCTGATGTGAAGGTCAAACATGAACACTGAGGTGAAGGGCTTGGGCTGGTGCATGGGTCCTAGTAACTCTGACTTCAGAAATCTCCTAGGATACAGTAACAAGATCTTGTCTATTTACTTGGAAGTAGAAAACACACAAAGCTGCGACTTTTGTGCCACTTCCCTTCGCTCCTGATGACTCAAAGCAGTGATTCTCCCCTTTCAGCCTCCGGGGTCCCAGTAATCTTTGCAGGAATGGTCATCGTCCCTTGAGTGAGAAATGTATCTCAAATTAGTACAAAGCCAGGAAGTGCCCAAAGGTCTAGGTATCCGATGAGAAGGACAATCGCAGGGTTTGGGTGGTTAGAGAGCTTTTTCCTGTGTCCTTCTGAATGACGGCGATTGGGTTTTCTTGCAAGTTTGGTCTCATTGTCATGTGATCTAATTTCTTCGTTATCTTTCTAAGCTGATTTATCTTTCATGACCTCATCATCTCACAAGGCCATAGAACACACTCGAGTTTCTCTAAGATCAGAACTGCTATTTCCAAGTCTCACTTGTTTCCTGGGCACACATAGCCTAGTCTAGAAAGCACCCAGGTCACAGAATGCCTCTTTGCCCTCACATAGAGCACATAATTACAAGAGATGTGTACTTATACCCACTCCAAAAATGTCTAAAATCACAGTCTGTTTCCTATGCCTGCAGGATCTGTGGAAATGCAGGTTCTATAGGCTCAGATGCAAAATCCCATTCTGGACATTGCCCTACCTCCTGAAAAGCAATATTGTCTCCAAGCTCCAACTCCATTTCCCAGTTCTCTCCCTACACACTCTCTTTACCTTGATGCCCATTTTTCAGAGTTTTGCCAATTTCATTGCTTGTTTGCAACATTTTTCTTCCCTATAAGCCAGCAAAGAGCTCATCCCATCCTGAGGCTATTGTCTCACCTCCTAAAGTCAGATGCATGGCTACTCTAGAGTTCCAGACACTCTGTCACCAAATCCCACCTTATCCCAGATACAGCACTTTACCCCTCTGAGGTGCTGCTTCCTGGGATAAAATGTACTGTCTTGGCTGTATCTTGCAGAGTTAGTAATCTCTGGCCTTGGGAGAATGCTGGATCACTCTTAGTGGTTCTTCCTATTCCTGGGATCAGGCTAATCTTCCAGTACATGCAACAGCCAGCCACCACGTTTATTACACTCCTGAGACTCTTCTTCCCATATTGTGCCATCTCTGAGAAGATGCCCACTCCACCCATCTTACTAAGGGTAGAGGCTGACTCGATCAGTGGCATTCTCTCCAGCCATGCTCACTCCACCCCCGCCCCCGCTTCACTCAGGGGAATGGGCCAGCTGTTGCTGGGCATGGCACCCTTGCCCCCTGGAAGCTGGTCTCAGGTCTCTGCGCTCTTGGGGATGTCAGGCTGTTCCTTCCCATCTCTGGAGCTTCATTCTCTCTTCTGACTTTGAACAAACATCTCTCCTTACCAGTTGTCTATATCTAACCCTACCATTAAAATGTGCAATCCAATAAGCACATTCTCAAGCCCATGTCCCTCTAGGTTTTACCCACTTTTAACTGTGTCTTCTGTCGGGCAAGACTCGTGAACCCAATGTTTGGAGCCCGCTTGCACCCAACTTCATGCTGCTGCCAGGCTACTCTTCTCCACGCTCCCCCATACTGCCAAATTGGCTCTGCTCCCCCTACCTGGAATGATTTCTGATTGGGCCACCTGATACTCCTCTGCCCCTCAGCTGACCTTTCCCACTCTGGCCATGCTCCTCCGCCCTTTCTATCTCCCTGTATTCCTTAAGCTTCATCTCATCCTGCCCAGATCATTTCCGGTGCAGACACTTGTCTCAGAGACCACTTCAACTTCTATCTTGAGCTGCAGATGCTTAATTCCAGCTGCTTGCTGGCCACATTCCCTAGGATTCCCCAGAAATTCTGACAAAAGTAAATGTTCAAGAGGAATCCATTGTCTTTCTCTCCTTCAACCCTCTTTTGATGTCCCAGCCTTCAGGAATGAACAGTAGCCTCTGTGGGTGCCAGCTGAGGGGCTCTCCCTATATCCCCAGCTGCAACGCCTCCCAATTGGTACCACACCGATCACCATCATCTGATTCATCTCTTTTCATTCTGGTAGTTCCCTACCAGGGTTAAGAAATCCAGAATCACCCTTTCCTACATGACTGTCTCTCCTCTACACCTATCAATGAGATTTCTTCAGTATCAGGATGTTCAACCACACAGAAAAGTATTTCTTAAGGTTTTTTGAACCATGGTCCAGAAGTCAGCCTGATTTATATATCATGTTCCAGTCCAGCTAGGGCTGCATAGTGAAACCCAATCTTTAAGAAAAAGAAAAGGAAGGAAGGATGGATTGAAGGAAGGAAGGATGGATTGAAGGAAGGAAGGATGGATTGAAGGAAGGAAGGAAGGAAGGAAGGAAGGAAGGAAGGAAGGAAGGAAGGATGGGAGAGAGGAAGGATGGGAGGCAGGAAGGAAGGAAGGATGGGAGAGAGGAAGGATGGGAGGCAGGAAGGAAGGAAGGAAGGAAGGAAGGAAGGAAGGAAGGAAGGATGGATTGAAGGAAGGAAGGATGGATTGAAGGAAGGAAGGAAGGAA